>ML681981.1:3919413-3951917 GCA_007922195.1 Podocnemis expansa | reverse complement strand
AAGATGAAGCATCTGAGGAAGTGGGATCTTCTCCCACGAAAGCTCATGCAAAAAATAAATCTGTTAGTCTTAAAGTGCCACACAACTGCTTGTTGTTTTTATATCAGTAAAAACACCAAACACACACTTAGCCATACTAGTTAAACCAGTATAAAAACTGTGTCTCAACCAGGCTTTAGATGAATTAATAGAGTCACAAGGTCATCGTTAGGGCCAATGAAATCTCAGAATTTCCAGTCAGCACAAAATTCTGACATTTTGAGATCTGTTATTTCAAACTGGAACATAAATAAAATCAAGAAGTTTTCAATCAAATCAAAATTTTGAGGGAAACTGTTAAGGGTCAATCAAAATATTTTTCATTCCAACCAACCAATTTTTTAAATTTTATGTCCTGTTTATAGTTTGCAGGATAAAATTTGAAAAACAAGTTGGCTGAAACCCCCCCCCCCCCCCGAGGTTCTAGAAGTTGAAATAGAATATCTCAACCTATAAAAAAAAAATTTTACTCAGACAATTGCTCACAGAAAATGAATAAGTAGCTTTCCGTGCTCAAGATAGTCACACTATAGTAGAGCATAATTATCGTCAGAGCATGGACTTCTAAAAGCCCTTACAATTTGCAGAGCCCTGGCAAATAGGCAACTACACCAGCCGAACCAGGATTTGGCTTCCTCATTCATAACTAGGACTGTGCAGGAACACAGTTTTGTATATGACAAGATTAATTTTGAACTCAATCTATCCAGTGAATCTTACAGGAGCCTATTTTTTTTTCTAGGAATAAGGCCTCCTGGAAGGTATAAGGCCACAAAAAGAGTAAGTTTCAGATTTTCTGAAGAGTCCTTACCCAGCATATTTACTACTCTCTAAGAATTCAAACATCCAGCGACTCTTTCAGGTTCTCTTCCCAAACATAAGGGCTCTTCCACTGAGAACACAGAAATAGTATCATGATTTCTGTGACTAAGCACAACCAACCAATACAATTTATATGTTCAGTCTCCTTCACAGTTGCCCATTTGTGATTAAACTGTAATTAGGAATGAAAACCCAAGCAAGGAATTCACCACGACAAACAAAATTTCTGGAAGCAGATGAAGAAAAACCTACACTCATTAAGCAAATTACTTCCACAACGACTCTAGAGCAGTCATATTGGTCATCCTCTGACCTCTCACAATATCTATCTTCATTCTCTTTGTTCTCCTTTCAGAGCTTCTGTCTCTTCACAGCAAGGACTCAATTCTCTATTTGCCCCACTGCATTCAGTAGGAGTTCAGGTACCTCAGTACTTCATAGATTTTAAGGCCAGAAGGGGAATTTTGAGACCATAAAGGCTGACCTGCTGCATAGCTCAAGCCATAGAACTTCTCCAGATAAGTAGAGCACATCCTTCAGAAAAACACACTAGCCTGATTTAAAAATTGCCAGTGATGGACAATCCACTGCAACTTTAGTAAATTGTTCCAATAGTGTTCCAGTTTGGAACAGCTCTAATTAATATAACACAATATCAAATCCTGGTGGCCACAGCTATGCTACTTGTGCTTTTCTTGAACATGTCTCACTGAAAGATTGGAAAGGGGTTTTACAATAATAGATAATCCCAAATCATAAGTTAATTTTTATAATGTTGAGCCAGTACACCATTCTAGGTAGCTCACAAATATTAGAACCATAAAAACAGAAAATATGAGCTATAGGAAAATATTTAAAATTATGCCTGCCAAAAATGATTTAAAAAAGAAAAAGAAACATAAGCGTCTTCCACCTCTGAGAATTATAATGTCCATGGAAGCTGTTTACTTCCAAGGAGAGGACATTATAGGAAGTTGAAGAGGCATATATTTTGGCTATTCCTAGTTGGAATTTACACCTACTTAGGACAAAGAAAAAAAATTCACCCATTTTCTCATCTTAGAGGCATTGCAACACTCAGTAACATATTGGGATCCAATTTTGTAAGAGCCTGTAAAATTAATGGCATGATACTTACAACAGTCTATCTTATATATGCCATGTAGTGCTTCTTTCCCATTGTGTGACTGGCTCCATATACACACAAACTTCAAGATTATACAGTATAAGATTGATTTTTGACTAATGGTCATATCATAATTCCAATGAGTGTAACTGAATTTCTCCATATTGTTGTATGCTATACAAAACATTAGCTTTGGAAGAAAGTCTGAAGGGAATTGCTGGATGTCCCATTAATGTTTCACTGGAAAACGTAAAGTAGGGAACAGCCTAACAATAGCAAGAAGGAGGTGGAACTATAACTGAGTAGATCTTTTCCATTTTTCACTTGTATAATTTGATTATTTACTTTCAAAGGTGCAAAGACATCTGAATACATTAAATTTCACATCCACCTTTTCAAATCCCACTTGAAGAACAACTATTAAGAAGAAAAATAAGCTGATACATAAGAATACATTTATAGTTTTCTTGCATAATGAAAACAACAGCCTTTCAAAATGCACAATAATCCTGCCTTTGGCATCAAAGCTTGTGGGTATTATATTACAACTGAAATTTATCAGTAAGTAGGTGGTTGCTTTGCATGAGCTTAAAAAGGCAATATCAAGACAAGCTAGTTGCTATGCAAATTGCACAATGAAGAATGCACCAGAAGTTTGTGTGCAGTCCTTCATTTTATATAAACTATCTAAGCCATTACTTGCACATGGACAGGGAATCACAGATGAATTCAAACCAAAACCCAAGATCAGAATACCCCACACATTTTGGAGATTGAATCTGGAGTCAAACTTTATTGCCCTGCCATATAGCTAAGTGGAAAGGTATTCCAAATGTTTCCCATTCTCACACCCTCAAAACTTATTGAAGTGAAACCACCAAAAAATGCCTTTATTATTTGCATACATCAAGTGCTGCAAATACCTCACTTCATTCAAATTCCTAGCAGGAATAAATAAACAAGACACTGTTTGAAAGGACTTGATTTCTGGCTGAACTTTCACATAACAATACTAAATACTTATGCATTCAAATTTCTAAGGAACTGAAAGTAAATAAACTCTACAATTACAGCTAAAACAACTCAACAGTAGTCTTTAAAAGATACCTAATTGGGAATGTTCTAAAACCATGCTTTGAAAGTAAGAAAAAAGTAAAGCATGGGCTCTTTATCTTCAAAACTGCTATTTTAAAATAGCACTAAGTCAATTTCATATACTATGCAATAGTATTAGAATTTGACCCATCCCCTACATAGATCAAACACTATTTTTGTGATTTACCACAGCAATACCAATAAAATACATAAAGAACTCCTGGGCAAGAGGCAATACAGTCCAACAATCCAATCCCATACATAATTCAGCAGCAATGCTCCTGTTTTAAAAGCTGAAGATGAGACTGTGAGGTTCACAGGACTAGAAGAAGTAGAGTCTAATGTTGATTCTGCAGCATTGCCAACCCCAAATGTTCAAAATCATTAACTGCACTCCCCAGTATCTTAAGAGTGCATATGGTGTATTTATGAGATTTAAAAAAACAAAACCAACCAACCCACCAACTTTGGGGTTGTTTCATTTCTCAAGACCACCTTTAGAGCTCACATGTTCAAATTTATCCCCACAATCCTGAGGTGTATAATTTCTTTAAATGAAAACACAGAATCTCATGCAATCATATAACTCCAGGAGCTAGGCCTTCAGAAAAAGCACTAAATATCATGAAACTTACAATAAGATCTCAAGAGTTTGCAGTTCTGCTTCTGATACTCTTCAACACTTGCAGCCTTTAAGATTTTACATGTCTTTAAAAGTTTTGTTTGTTCTCTGCTGGGAATAATATCTTTTATTTGCAGGAGAACAGCCTTACTGATCTAATAGAAACTTCTCATCTTTAACTACTCTAAATCCAGATAGCCTTATACATGGAAGAGATGTTAAAAATGAATAGGGTAAAACATATACTTATCTTGAGCTTGATGAAGAGTTCCACAACAAGCAGTAGAGTAGCAACCAACACACATGAATCAGCTTGAAGAGTTACTTCAGGCCTCCCTATTCTTTGGTAGATGAAAATTAACAACATAATGTGGGTAAGAGATATTCTGTGTGGAGGTAGGGTTGGAAGAAGGAACACAGCTGACCTCATTTCTCCTCAGTGTCTCATTGATTGATTAATACTGCCAGACTGGAAGGAGAACATGCAGTTCAGAGTGCTTTCCTTGGCTATAGAAAAAACTGCTATAATTGTTGGTCTGAGATGGTGGATGATGTGGGGAAAAAATTCAGGGCAAAATCCACCTCTTTGTGCTCAGAGGTGGATTTTACAAGTATATCCTTGGGTTCCACCTATTAAGAAAACCCAACAAAATAAAACAAGACAAACGCTAAAATCAGGATCCTTGTTGAATCGCTCCACCTAAATAAATGTGAAACACTATACTTATGAATTCATAGCTATTGGGACTTTAAAGGGACACTGTCATCTTAAGTCTGGCCCAATGTTTATTTTTATAAAATGAACCAAAAACAGATATTCCTTTTAAGTGTTTTTGGACCAGACATTGCCACATTCTGCTAGTGCTTGAGACCCAAAAAGTAAAAATGCACAGAAACTTACTGGAAACACAAGAGAAATTGATTCACTAGAGCATCTTCATGGTGCAAGCTGACACTAATGCACCAAACTAGCAGAAAAATAGATATTTTTAAAATTCTTTAGTTTAAAATAAAATATTATTTGTAGTGAAGACGAGTTACTTTTTAAAAAAATACTGTTATTAACCTGGCAGTGTTTCTCTAAGCCTGCACTGTGTGCCACAAGGCTGTGGAAATAGTTTAAATAGATATAAGTGCATAGGTCATTTTTTTAAAGGTAAATTTCTGCTATGGTAAATGTTGTATAGCAATTTATTCAGGCACCTCCTTCATAAGGATTGAATGTGGTCTGTCTTTCCACAAATACTTCATGCAAATTTATTTTAATTTGCTCAAGATTAGTTTTATTACTGACGTGCTAATTCTCTCTATTTTTATTTGCTTTTTTTATTTTAACAGGCTGTTCTTAGAATGCTGCAGTTATATAGCATTTCCATAAGCTTTATGAATGGGTTTTGCTGTACAATACATTGTGATGCATCCACTTGTGTCCTTCAATACTTGCAAGCTTTCCATATGCTCTTAAACTATGTAGGGTGAAAAAAACTGTGGTATGCGCCAGTGTTCATCTGGCATTGAGGCTCCATTACACAGAACTTTAAGATGATATAAAGGCAAAGTTGATAATCACTGCTTGTGTCTTTTTGTTGTCTAAATTACTGGTGCCAGCTGGTCTTAACAGTCACATAGTGACACCTTGACTTAGCACCAGTTAAGAGTATTTGAAAGGAAATGTTATGTGGCCTAATTATATCTTTTAGAACGTAGCAACAATTTCAGTTTGTCAGGGTCAGATTTTTCAGGGTATTAATTATGTTTAGACCATTGCCTCTTTATTTAATTTGACTGTTTTAGGTCATTAAAGGCAAATATTATGATGTTCAGCTAATAAGAAATGAGTAAATCAGTGGGACATTTTTAATAAAAAAAGTATATATATGAAATAAATTCTTTTCATTGATAGTTTCTTGAAATGACTCTTTCCTCTTCCTTCCTACTGTAATTTATAGTTTAGTATGTATCAGTTTTTCACTATTTGGAATAAAACAGTCAATCTTCTCTTCTACCTGTTATTATTCGCACTTGAACCACTATTGATCCTATTTTCATCATTCAGGAGATGACAGATACTTCTTCACCAGCACAGGAAATTGTTCTTAATCTGACATGATGCTCTTTGAAAAATGAAAGCTCAATGCATTGAGGCAAGACTTCAAATAAAATGCAGTCAAGCAGTTCTAAAATCTGAACTCTTCACAACTGACAGCAGATGTAGGGAAAAGTCCTTTGTCCTTGAGGCATAGTTATTTATACTCTGAAGTTAGAATTAGGAGAAGGACAGAAATAAGAGTTCGTAATGACAGTTGAAAAGAAACATGATACATTCTTTACAAAACTGTATCTGAACACTTTCCCTCACTGTTTATGGTCTGCTTCTTGTACATTGCCATGATTTACAATTGCACATTTTCATAATGCTGGCAACATCTTCTGCTCTCTTTTTCTCCCTTACCCACTAACCACCCTTTCTCTTGACCTTACGGGTGCTTGGGACAGCCTTCCCATTATGTACAGTGAGCCCTATTTATCTCCTCTAAGTTTCTTCCCAAACTCCACCTCTTCTGTCAAGCCTATTGTGGCAACATCTACACACTTCTCTTTGAGCCAGATCCTCCTGGTCCCTAGTAGGAGATAAGTCTGCAGAAAAAGTGCCTTCTGTTTATTAACTACAATGTGCTTTTAGCCTATGCTTGCAAAACCATGCTCATAGGTGTAGTCCTCACTTAGGGTTTGTCCTCCTTACAAAGTTAAACTCATTATATTGCTCTTAATTCAAGTTCCATCCACACACACAAAAGTCTTTAATTTGACTGTGATGATGCTTTTAACTTGGCTTGCCTGTCATCATAATGGTTAAAGCTCAAATTGTTAGCTACTAACATATTGTGAATGCAGGCTGGGTCCACTTGAGGCCACTAGTTTCCCAGTGCTTTTCTGTAATTCCTCCCATGAGCTCAGAAGGGATAGACCAGCTCTTCCATAATTCACTGGGAAAGAATTCAGGGTTGCTCAGATGCATAGAGCCACAGGATGTGCCTTCAGAAGTCCTAGTACCAAGTGAGTGAGTTAAGGTGGACACAGCACCTTTGTGTTATGTTCAGTATGGGGCTGCTCTCACTTGTACTAAGCCAACTCATAGCAAGTAGCTTGAGAGTAGACAACTTGAGTTAGCTCTAAAGTGAACACAAACCCCCAACCTCACCTAACCATCTTTGTAGTAAGAACTACCTCTACCATCTCCTCACTAGGATTTTACGGTCAAGATAACCACTATATACTAGTTACTTCACTGTAAAAACCCCCACACCTTTACTGGAAGTAACCACATAGCCTAAGACTTTGTTTCCTCATCTGTCACATAAAAATAATGTATGCAATATAACTGTAACCATGTTGGTCCCAGGACATTAGAAAGATAATGTGGGTGAAGTAATGTCTTTTGTTAGACCAACTTCAGTTGGTAAGGGACAAGCTTTTGAGCCACACAGAACTCTTCTTTAGGTATGGGGAAATTACTTCCAGAGAAAAAGCAAAGAGAAAGGTGGTATGTGGGCTAGTGGATTACATATTGTTTTAACAAGCCGTAAATCCAGGGTCTGTCTCCAGTCCATGAGTTTTAGAGTCCAACAAAAGTATGAATTTAAGTTGCCAGACTCCTCTTTTGAAAGCCTTGTGAAGTTTTCCTTTGAGAATGAGAAATAATGGATCGGATATAGAGTGATTGCTTTGTGAAAAGTGATCTGCCACAGTTGATGTGGTATTTTTGTCTTTTATAGTTTTCCTGTGTGAGTTCATTCAAGCATGTAGTAGTTGTCTGGTTTCACCCATATAGTTGTTGTTGCGGGAGTTAGTGCACTGCAGGAGGTATACCACACATTGTGATAGGCTGTGGAGCACAGACAGATAACTGTAACCCTGCGTAATGGACATTGTGACCAATGTCCAGCAAGACTCCATATTGTCAGTTTGGAACTCCTGCTTAAACAATGTACTTCATTTTGGATACTTGATGAAATCTGGTTTAGGTATATGCTGTATATGTTCTTTTAAATGTGTGAACAAGGTGTGTGAATGAAGGGCGTGTGTGTGAAGAGGCCAGTCTCAACTGCCAGCCTGTCCTGATGAACCATAAGTACCATCTAACTGGCTGAACAATGCAGACATCTCATTAAAGCAAACAGAAGGAGCCACCCCAGAAAGAAAAGAACAAAATACAATCAAGTCTGCAAGTGACTGGTGACCAATGATCTCCCAGGAACCCTGAGGCTACATGACACAGCAAATCCCATAGACTTACATGAAGGCCAGCAAGTATAAAAGATGGGTGAGAGCATGAAAACTTTGGGGTCTCATTCTGCAACTGACATCTTGGAGCATTGGATCATGACTGACAGAGGCCTGGTTCCCTCCTTGTGCCCAGCCTAGTTGGCCACTAGGCTGGCTCAAGCAACACATGAAAGGACCGGTAATTACATCACACCAGCTTGCAGAACTGTGTGTGTGTGTGTGTGTGTGTGTGTGCTTTTTGCTATCCTTACTTATTTACAATAAATGTGGCATATTGCCTTGTCCCCCTGAATAAGATCCTGCTAGTCTTTTCTTTTTACTAGGGGGTGCTCTCCTGGGTGCCCTTTTTGGTATAACAAGGCAAGTGTAGGAACCATGGCCCTTGAAAGGTATTGTGGGGGGAAACTGATTATTGTAGAAGTGGAGATGTCTACAGGCTTTTCATCTAAGCAAACAAGGAGTCTGGTGGCACTTAATAAACTAACAAATTTATCACATCAGCTTTTGTTGGAGAATTCTGGCAGGGCCTGGTGGTGCTTAGAGCTGGTGAGTTCTGTTCTGAAAGGAGCTGGCTTATGATGATTAGCTTGATGAGGCTGAGGTATGGGTCTCCGGAAAGTCAGACACGGGGGTCCAGGAAAGATTTTTTTTCCCAAATGGGGTTCTTACCAAGTATGGGTTGCAACTGTTTGATGATCTCTTGTATGGGGTGGTATTCTGTATGACAGTTAGAGGTATGTGGTCAGAGGGGATTTTATTTCTGTATTGAAGCAGGTTTGTCAGGGTATTTGGGTGGCCCATTCTATGCTGTGCTCAACTTCTCTGGTAGAATGTCCTTGTTTGGAGAAGGCGGTTTTTAATATGTTAAGATGTAGATACAGGACTTTCTCCTTCAAACATATTCCATGGTATGTGTGCCTGGCTACAGATAACAGCTTTCTTGGTATGTTTTAAGTAGTTAATAGATCTATGAAGGTAGGTGTGGTGATGTATGCTTTTTTTGTTTATGGCTGTCTGCGGTGTCCAGGAAGTTGATGGCAGTGTGGGAGCATTCCAGAGGAAGCTTAATAGTGGTTGTTGACATTGTGGTGGAAATGTATGAGGGAATTTAAACCTTCTGTCCAGGATAAAAATATCACCAATACATATCAGGTATACCATTGGTTCTGAGTTGCATTTGTCCAGAAATTCTTCATGAAGAGGTTGGCATATTGTGGAGCTATCCTAGTTCCCATGGTTGGTACCAAGTGTTTGTTGTTGAATGTAAAACTGTTCTGGGTGAGAATTAAATGGATGAATTTAGTGAAGTGACTGCGATGGATAGTCAATTGTCTTGTAATTATTTCAGGCAGGCAACTCATTTGAGGGATGCTGCTGATAGGTAAGTGACATCTGTGGTGGTGAGGATAGTGTTCTAAGGGAGGTCTTTAATACTGTGGCGCTTGTAGAGGAAGTCAGTTGTACCTTGGCCTTTTGTGTGGTGAGCAGTTCAGGGATGGTTTCTGTGAGTCCCAATATTTCTTCAGCAAGAGTGCTATGGTCAGATATGATGGGTCTCCCTCAGTTCCTTTGATTCTGTATCTTGGGAAATCCCTGGAGTGGATTTGTGGAGGATGAGTTTGTAGAGTTTCTCTTGAAGTTTTTTGGGGAAGGATTCTATTGTATACTTAAGATCCTGGGTAAACTGTAGCATGTTGTTTTCTGTGAGTTCTTTATAGTAGGTGGTGCCAGAAAGTCATTGATTGGCCTCATTAACATGGTCATCTCAGTTCAGGACTGCACTGGTGCCCCTTTTGTCTCATCAGTATCTGATGGTTAGATTTCAGGGACTGTGGGGCTGTCCTCTTGGTGGTGGAGAGTTTGTGCTGGATGAGATGTTTGGTAAGGATTTCGTGGTCCTATTTTTTCCTGAAAAAAAAATCAATTTAATGATCAAGAGAGTTGTTTCATCTGATCTGTGGTATCCAGTCAAATGATTCTTTTTTCTTTTGATTGTCTATGGGGATGTGGTAATTGTAAGTGATACCATTGTCATAAAAGAATTCTCTGAGGAAGAGATAATAGAAGCATTCTTTTAGTACTCCATGTGTTATTATGGTATCAGGCTCTAGGGTGTGGCAGAAGTTCAATCCCTTGAACAGCATAGGTAATTTGGCTCCAGAGAGGGATAGTCTTAAATTGACGATATTCAGGTGTCAGGTAGTGTCTATATGTTGGATAGTAGCACTATAGTTTCAAAAGACAAGTTTGGGAACTTAAATTCATAAGTTTGCTAGACACTAAGGATCATGGACTGAACACAGATACTGGATTTACAGCTTATTAAAACACCCTGTTACCCACTAAACCAACCTTTTTGTCCTGTGGCTGCAGAAGTGTTAATGGCCCGCAGTGCCTTGAATATCGGCTAACTACTGATGCAAAACAATCTGTTCCACTTGCATTTTGCTGTGATGCTACAAGTGCCTTTCCCAGACCTGCAGAAGAGTTTTGTGTGTGATCTGAAACTTTCTCATCAAGAGAAGTTACTCCAGTAAAAGATATCACTGAACCTACAGAGAAATAATACAGTAACTACTATACCTAACACTGATTTCATTAACCAGTTTGGAAAATGCTCTGTGATCTGGGAATAGAAGGTGCAATACCACTTAAAGGTATCATGTTTATTACACTGAATGAGCCAATATTCGTTATCTGTACAACAGTCCTCATTGCTCTCACTGTTTTGACCCTGTGTTTCATTGGTTACAGTCTTGCCGTTACCCATTCACATTTCTTTTCACATTCTTTTGCTTTCCTGATGCACGCATCTCACTGTGCATCTGTTATTTATTGCTACTAAGTTCAGAAATATAGTATGGTTTTATAGATGGTGCCACTAAGACATAAAAGATTAGAAATAATGAACAGCTTGGAGGTTACTGAATAAAAAATATCTTTTTCAAAATTATAGACAAACATCATGGCTGTCCAAAAGAAGAAATTTCTTTACCATGGTCAAACAATGTAAATCTGATATGAAATATTACACTTCAGTTTTAAATTTGCTTTATCACATGGAGGGTTTTAGGAAAGGATTGCAGGTGCAATGGACTTGAGAGAGAAACAAAGAAACTGGGAAATACTAAGAATAAGATTTTCACATACAAATTCTCTTGGCTTCTGAACCTATCAAAAGAGAAGAAATGTGTAGCCTGATGCTGCAGTCCTTGCTCAGGCAAATCTCCCATTAAGGAAATAAAAGTGTTTGAGTAAGACCCAGAGAAACAGGTCCAAAAACAGCAAGACAATCATTTATTTTGAAATTTGTCACAGAAAATATTTGCTGTTTTTTAAATCAATCCTAGGGTGAAAATTAAAAAAAGCAAGGAGTCTTGTGGCACTTAAAGACTAACAGATTTATTTGTTGCATGAGCTTTCATGGGAGAAAATCACACTTTGTCAGATAATTTGAAGAGGAAAAGGGTGAAAACTGTGGTCCTGTGGAAGTCAATGGACATTCTGCCATTTCCATCAATGGGACCAGGAGTTCAGTCTTAGAATCAGACTACAAGCGACATTTTTTACATGTCATTTTCAAACTATTTCTTCCAAATACAACATATTCTTCTCTGCTTCTTTATCTTGTTGAACATGTAATTGGATGGAATTCTATTTATCTGGATCATTGCATTAATATTGATTTTATAGATTGTGTTGGATTTGAGTCAAGGGACAATTGTTGTGACGGGGTCACTTAGCACAGTTTCACATGCACTGTAGGTGTATCCAAAGATTCAAAATATGGAATGCAACTGAAATAGTTGTGGTACTTGATGTGGCATGAGATTAAATTCTGTATTAAATATAATATTTCCTAAAACCTGAGCTTTATGATTCAGGCATTCTGGTATTGGACTTATAATAATGAGATACTAGGTATGGAGAGGATGGAGATAAACTTTGGTAAGGGAGCTGGAGTCCAAGAGAGATAAACTTTGGACAAGAAAGCTGGAGACTCAAGTCCAGCTGGAGATCACTCCTGCTGTTTCTGACGCAACACTAGACTAGTCAGCATACTTTATATCACAGTGTAGCTTAAAGCTGTCGTCAGTAAGCTTATGTTTTTGTAAGTCTAAGTGGGATTTGATCCTCAGGCAGCTGATTGGGTTAGACATTCCTCTAACAACATAGTAAAGCTGCATCTGTGTTTTGTAGGCCTACTTGTGTTTCAGCTCATTAAATACAATTGCTGTCAATGAACAGAAGAAAATGAGCTGAATACATTGTGAAATGGGGTCCAATGGCTAGAAGAAGTAATCTGATTGGTTTACGTACATGAGCTGTTTATTTTAGAAGAGTAGCTGTTTTGTTGTCGCATTGACTTTGTGAGTGAAAAAATATCATGTTGCTGAAAAAGACATTGTTGCATATAGTGCTTATCTTTCCAGGTTTAAAATGTCTATATTCCTCAACTTCTTTCTCCATGTAGTTTCACTGCAATTTTTGACTCTACTTGTTCCCTCTTCCCTCCCAGCTGATGTCTGTGGAGAGGATCCAGAGCACAGCAATGTGTTTCACAGAGGATACAAACTCAGCATCCATGTAACTTCAATAACATGCCCAATCAAACATGTAGAAGGCTGGGGCTTTCTTTTCTTTCCCCTGTTCTTGGCTGTTAATTAACTTATTAAAATAATTAACTTATTAAACTTCAATTAAGTTATTAAGATAATCAACTTATTAAAACACTTTATGGTGAACAGAACTTAAATATTGATACTTAACTTAATAAGCACATGCTGGACTACCATGACAATGAAAATAGTAAATAATATCAAGAATGAAAAAATACTACTACAATCTGCTACACTGTGTGATTGAGCAATAGTATGTAATCATGTGTAACTAGGGAAAGCTCATGCGATAATTTGTTTCTCTTTAAAAGTGCCACAGGACTCCTGGTTTGTTTTGCTGAACTAGACTACCATGGCTATCCCTTTGGAACTTAACTGTATCATAGGTGTAGGCAGATTACATATGGCAACTCTACTTTTTCATTTCCTAATGTTTGAGTGCTTAACTGTGCAGCCTGAAAGATCTCTGAATACACATGCATACATATTAATACACTCAACAGTACACAGCATAAAATATGGCCCAAGACCAATGTCTACAAAGTTGTATACAATGAGTTGCGGTGTCACAGGCTATTTATGCAGAGGGAACATATAAGAAATGCTGTTTCTTATTTTAATTTTTCCTGGTAAACACAAAAAAGTTCATTGTCCTGAATGTACTAACCTTTAAATTCTTTCTTGTGTATAATGCGCAAGAATAACATACGATCAACCTAGTAGTAACTGCTGACACATGAGGAGAGAATTAACTCTCTGAAGCATCAGTAATATAGTGAATACTATCATGAACGACATTTTATTTAAAAATAGAAGCAGGAGCCTTGATTAAAAAAAATGAATACCTTAAATGTCAACACCCAGAAACAGAAGCACTAAAAAATATGAAAAGAATGGTTGCCCTTTCATAAGGTTCATTTAGTCATCCAGTTAGTATTTGTGTCATCTTGAGTTCTATATAAGAGGAATTTGAGATTCCTATCACTCTGATCCTGTCCATCATAAAGATGTATTAATTTGCAGAAGTCATGACATTTATAGAATGAGGTGAAATCAAGCCTCTTGTCTCTGATTATGCAGAAGGTACAATCTCCTGCTGAGATGAACCTTACTGATATGAAAGACACATCAGTAAAATTTCTTAAATAGCCATGTATAGGAAGTTCTTTTATCAAGAATATATAAGTGAAAATTCCTGCCACTAGAAAAAAGAGAGAAAGTAAAACAGAAGTCTCTTGTTTTTCAAAGAAAGCAGATTAACCAATGACCTCATTTTCTCTGTTGTATGAGACTTTATTTTTCAGCAGCTTTTGAATTTGTGTAAGCAAAGAATTAGAGAAGAGGTTTATGGAATCCTAACAGAAATCCAGAAGTTACGGATTTGCACTAAACTGAATGTTACCAAGAACAAGAATGGTGGTCATGAACTAAGTATTCTTCTAAATTCTCAACATTCAGTCCAAAAAGTCTAGGCAAAAAGGACTCTATTTTCAAAAGACTGTGACTCTAAACAAGGTATTTATACCTATGAAAACAGCCACAAATAGACATTGTGCCCACTGAAGAAATTTAAAGGACAATGCAGCTGGGACACAAGTTGATTGTTGTGCCTGTACACGGTCACACCTGAGTGAGGCATTCCCAGGAAAAATTACCCACCATTGTATTTGTGAAGATGCACTCTGAGATAAAAATATGGAGAGACAAACATGTGATGCCTCAGGACTGGGCCCATAGCAGTTACCATTCACCCTAAACATGTGTCTATATTCTCTCCATATACCAGCCAATGTAAACACAGAGAGGGAGACTCTCATCTGGTGTAGATTGTCATTGACTTCAGTAGAGCTAACTAATTTACAGCGCTAAAGATTTGCCCCATGTGCTAGAAAAAAACATATGGTTATTCAGCAATTTATACACTGTCCAAATCACTGCTGATATCCTCGCAGCTCACAGACAGGCCAAACTAAGTTCTGACAGAACGAAAAAAGAGAATAGGAGGAGGAAGAAAAGACCCAGGAGCAAAGGTCCCAGGCGTTAACCAGGCACCACAAGACTGTTACAATGTCAAGCTGAACACATGTGACCCTGCCATGTCTATGAGGGGGAAGAGCAGTCCCAGAGGCAAGCATGACTAGGAACTTAGCACCTGTTAGGGACGCATCAGGGCTCATAAGTCATTCTGTTTCTACCACTTACAGAAGGCAGTTGGGAAATGCCAGTCTCAGGAAAAGCTACTGCTAGGAGAAATTTCTCCTAGAAAAGGTTTAAGTCCTCAGAAAGGGAACATGGTGGAGTGCTCATTCAGTTGGAGATGTTTGATAAGAAGCAGTTATGAAAGAATTCTTTATGGATAATACCAATTTTATGCCATATTAAAACATTTCCTGAAGAGTAACAATAAACTCTTACCACACATAATTTAAAGACTTTGGTGAGCCAATTTCCTTCATTTTGCTCTAAATATTTCAGAAGGATCAATAACAGCTGTGTTGGAGTCAAATCCTGCTCCTTTTATTCTCCTGGGCAGTGCCATTTAAGATAATGAATTTGGGAAGTCAAGAAATATTTGGCCTTTGGAAATATTTTGTATTCAAATAGCTCTTAAAACAACCTGGAAATGTAAAGAGCCCCTAGGGAATTGAAAAGCTAATTACCACTGTATTAACTTTAGAATGTATTTCTAAACCCCTGGAGGGGTAAGTAAAACTCATTACTTCATCTGAGTCACAAGTAGCATTGACTGTGCTCTTGAGACAGCAAAGGATCCACTCCTCTTCCCATTAACTTCACTGGCAGGACTTGATCCCATCTTATATATGTACTCCACAAGGTTGTTCTTTCTCTGTTTGCTTTGCTATTTCCAAAACAAACTAATCTAATTCTCTTACATTATTAGTAATAGTGGAGTTTTTTTTGTTTTACAGTAGCCATATCAATATGGAAAAACTTCGTGATTGTGTTTCCCTAGTACTTTAGCTATTAATTTTAACATCACAGAGATTTTGGCTTTCTGGCTCTTGCAGAGCTGAATCATTCAGAAATACTTATTTCTTTGCCTCATCTCTGTTTTCAATGCTTTATTTTTCTCATTCTTTCAGTTTCCAGGTACCCATTTTATTCTTTTTGCTCTCAAGTTTCTAACTCTCAGATCCACCGTTAATTCTGCAAAATATCCTGTGGATGAAATACTTATATAAAGGCTAGTTCAAGCCGCATTGTCAGGAGACCTGTTACACAAGGGACTAAAATCTTTGCGCAGTCAGTTTCTGCTGTGGACATAGCAATGAGAGAAATTCATTTCAGCAACCTTAGCACTATCACTAAAATATAAATGCAATGCCAATAGAATATATTATGGATTCCAATTTCTTACATCATATCATCTTGCTTAGTAGAATGCAGTAGGAAGGAACATAATAGTCACCTGTATTTCTTTATAACATGAGTTAATGGGCTTCTCCTGTCATTTTTCAGTGAGAAATATGGAGAGTGTGTATTATTTTCAGGATCTCAGGAGTGTGAGAAAATTTCAGAAGCATGAAATATCTCACTGCCTTAGCAAACCCTTTTTATTCGGTTATTTTACAGCCATCAGGAGAAAACTCTTGGAACCTACTCTGAAAATTGATGACTACTGGTAAAAGATACAGTAATGATGTGGGTCACTTTGAATTATAAAAGTCGTCATTGTACTCTTTGCTATGAAGTGTCTCAGAATATAGGGCTGTAAGTGCCAAACCGAGTGATATGTAGCATATTTAGCTAACCTCTGACTCAGAACATTCATGTCTCTAAGATTATACACTGATGATGAGAAGTGCAGATACCCAGTGGGGCATCCCTTATAGTATAGATACGTGCCCAGATATTGGAACAGTAATTCTGGCGCTCTCTAAACCAGAGGTCTCAAACACACGGCCCTTGGGCCACATGCAGCCCCTAAAACTATTTTTTGCGGCCCGCAACAACACTATTGTATATTTGCAATATCATGGTCTGAAAAGGTTTTAGTGGTGTGGCCCTCAGGCTAACATACTAGTCCTCACGCAGTCCTTGTGGCGATTTGAGTTTGAGACCCCTGCTCTAAACCTACTTTACTAAAAGGAAAGCTTAGGAGAAAATCCAGTTCTAGTGTTTATCCAGTATCTCTACTACATGACACATTAAAGACCACCCAAAGTATTGGGTGGGCACCTTTATAAAGCTAAATAACCTTTTCAAACAACACCATAAAATATATGGAATCATAGCAAACTTTTCCACAAGTAACATTTCAATCTCAGATGCACATCATACACTCATGCTAACCCTACAAATGAAGGACTTCCTACTCTGCTCATGCTGTCAACACACCTATGCTGGAGCTATGAGTGAGTGGGAGAAAGCATAAGGTCTGCTGAGAATATATCTGCTATTTCTGTTACTTCTGAGAATCCACAAGGAACTCCAATTTCCATTAAAATCAACATGGCACCTTACGTAAACACTAGAACTTGCTTACATGTTTTTAATTTCTTTTCTTTTGGGTTAGTTCTCCTGACCTGGTAATCTAACTGAGTTTAAAAAAGTGATTGCATTTTTAATCACATCAAAATGATGAGACTCTTTAATAGCCCATTATCTTCTACCTGTGACCATTTAATTTTAAACCCATCCATGGAAGGGGAAGCTGAGAATTCTCTCATTAAACTGGCTAAAGACTCAACTAACATTAATATCTATTCCAGTCATGTGCTCTTGCATGTATCTTAATTAAACTTCCTTTTTTACACTCTCATTTAAGTTATGGGGAAAGTGATTTCCCTGCTTTACTGCTGACATTCTAGTCTTTTTAAAAGGTCTTTTAAAAACAAACAAACAAACAAAAAAACCCCAACAAACCATATTCAGCCTCTAGATCACCAATTCACTAATAATGAAATTCACTCCTTCAAAGACAATGTCTTGTTTTCAACATTCTGGGGGAGAATTTTTCAGGAAAAGGGGATTAAATTAATTCCTCATTCTCCTAATAGGCTATAGAGCTCTGATCAACCCTCCACAGCAGCTCCAGCAGCCCATAAAGCAGACTAGTGGCTTTTGCAGGTATGTCTGGATGTATAACAGCTGATCTGAAAGCCCATTCCATCTCCCAGTCCATGCAATAGTTCCTTCATGTTGTCCTGTATAAATATGTACAGTATAACTTGACTCCAGCTTAACAAAATGGAAACATGATAATAGTCTACAAATGTCTGAAGGCTATAAACACTGAGGAAAGAGAGGAACTATGTAGCTAGCACATGGTGGTAAAACAAGGAGAAAAGATTGACATTGTAGAATGTATTCTATTAACTTTGATTCATAAATCAGAATTAGTCCTTTGAGTAATTTACACTACATACATGTGAGATGGATGTTAACTGCAGTCTAAAATTTAATTTTCTTTCAGGCATGGCACTGATTTAACTTAAATTGATTACATTTTTTTGCTTAGACATTTTTGTTGTTGTCTGTGGAGATTTATTTTGGTTTAATGTAGTTCTTGTCTACCAAATAAAGAAAAACCAAATAAAAGTGTCTACACATAAAATTTCACCAGTTTAGTTTAGAAGCACCACTTTAGTTAAACCAGTACTAGTTTATCTGTAGACAACACTCAAAATGAGAGTCCCACCTAACAGCTGTGTAAAGCTGAAATGCATGTTAAGTTATGCTGCAAATTTTAAAGCACCGAAGCCAAAATATAATGAAAGCAGGCATGAAGTCCTTAAATTACAAACAAATCAACTAAACTGACTTATTGAAGGTGCCTAGTTCAGCAGGAGTCAATATTTCCTTCATTTCCACCAAAAAGGTGACTGCTATTAGCTAGTATTTCCCAGAGGGTGGCAGCATGATTCTCTCATATCATGCAGTGATTCCCATATTTAGTAACTTTTTATGAGCAGAGTTTGTGAAATTATGTAACTGATCTGATTTACGGTTGTAGAGAGCCATTAGACTCAGGTATCGGATATACATTTCATCTCTTTTACAGTGGTGTGAAATGAAGAAGCAATTCTTCATTAAACAGCAAGGATTTGCCCTAGCTGTCATCATACCGTAGAACTAAAATGTTTAACTGCCCCTTGAGATTAGGAATATGCCTGGTTTCACTAGAGCTGCACAAACAAATAGAAGTTTCATATGACTAAACTCAATATTCTGGTTGCTTCTTCATTTTCCCAGACAAAAAAAGTGTAGAATATGCAAACCCAAAATAAAAATTGGAAGCATGTTCCTTTATAAAATCATCTTCAAGACAAGAATGCAACTAAAAACCAGACAGTATAGTTTCACTTTGTGCTTATTAGCACAAACTCAGGGTCAAGCTGCAGGAAAAAAACACAGATGTCTACTACAGAGGAAATTAATTGTGCTAAATTTCAATGACAGAGTGCAATAGTTTACCAATAAAGGATGAAACTTTGGCACTACTACATTGCTACAAATAAGTGATTATATTGACATGAGAAGATGACATTACTGATACTGTTAATTAATCAGACACTAACAACTAACAGCCATTTATTTCATTTCTTTGATCCTGTCTTTTGTTGATTGTGATAAGGAAATGTTAACATCAGATGCTTGCTGTAGCCAAAATTATATTTCTTCCATTAAAGTGCACTTGCAATGGATAGGTGATATGTCTACTTCAAGTATTTACAGAAATAATGTGTGTAATTACTCACTGCTTTAAGAAATTAAAAGCATAGCTGACAATTGTAAAAGGCTAACTTTTTGCAAAAAAAGACCTCTTGAGTATTTTACTTCTGTACTTATGACCTATGATACAGCACTTCAGGGAAATCCCCAGCACAATGTTATTTGTAAAGTTAGATACAATAATTAAATGGCTTATGAAATATCATTTTCTAATTACTAAATAATTGTACACTCTTCCCATATGAAATGGGCATAGTATTTTGCATAAAAACATGGCTAAGCGTGTATTCCTCTTATAATCATAGGCAGCTTTTCTAATACGCGGCTAGAGTGATTAGGACTACCAAAACAACTCTGTAAAATAGTGTTAATCTCACAGCTAGTCATCATAATATTGCAATGCTATTATATTACAAAACTAGTCCAGTGCAATGTAAAGGCAATGGGGCAACTCACATGGATAGACTGGAGAACAGGCCTCTTTCTGTGCGGCTGAAAGCAGACTTGTAAAGGGCTGCTGTTTCAGCACGTCACATTAGCAAAACCAGCAATTTCAGTGGCTGAGGACAGAGGCGAATGTAGATATCAAGTAATGTTTTTCTGTATTTGTACAATGGTGGGAAAAACACAGATGCTCTGCCTAAAAATAGCCAGGCAAAAATAAAACACTACTTGCTTGAAAAGTTCAATGAAATTGTCCGAAAGGACTAGAAAGCTGCCCTGGCCAAGATAAATGGGTACTGCTGGAAGTGGCAGATGACCCCTGGACAGAGATGCAAGACAGTCCAACCCAAACCCCATTGAACCAGCTTCACACTGTGTCTACCTCTTTCCTGAATCTAAGCACAGCATGCAAGTTTTGGACTAGAAAACCTGCATTCAATCAGTTTACAATTAATTGTCTGCAAAATTATTTATCTTGAATTCCCCCTGATTGGCTTCTGTGTAGCTTACAATCACTGCCAGGGTGATGAGGTTTGTAATGGTCCTTCGTTCTTAGAGGAGTACATTTCACAGTCTTAGGCTGGCACTGACTAACTTTCGTCTCCAGCACAGATGGGCTTTATTATTGCAGTAAAAAAACAACAAAGAGTTGTGTAGCACTTTAACAGATTTATTTTTTGCATGAGCTTTCGTGGGAGATTATTGCAGTAGAAAGTTCCATTGTGCTAGAGAGTGAAGTGGTCAGCCATGGTTTTCATCCCAGAGCTTTTGTCAATAGTATAGATATCCTGGGCCCAGGCCATGGAGCACTTTTAAAATAAGGACCAAGACCTTGAACTTGACCCAACATTCTTTGGGAAGCCAGCATAAAGAGTGGATGAGAAATGCGATGTATTCATGGTACCCAGGGTTGCTGAGGATACCTGCTATCGTTTCCTAAGTGCTGATGGCTTCATGACCAGGTATATGGCATTGCTTGTTCAGGAACAGGAGGGTTGACCTGAGCAGTAGTTGACTAGATCTGATGTACCCAGGGAATAAAAGAGAATTATTACAAATGTATTTTTTCTACTTTATGTCTGTCTTTTAGAAAAATAAAGATGGGCTTAAAGTTTAAAAAAAAATAAAATCATTGATGCTGGCACCAAGAAGAAGAGCATGAAATCACCTCAGACCCTTATCCTACAAGTTTCTGCGCCCATCTAGAACCCTAGTTAACTCAACAGAGCTCTACAGGGAGTCCATGAAAAGTGAATCATAAGGCTGGGGCCTTATTTTTGTACATACAAATACAAGTCTAATTTCATGTTCTGTTCTAGATAGATCCTACAGTTAGGATAGATTCTATAATTATTCTCAATCATGTAAATCCAGATCTCACTCCCTTTACAACAGGGGTCTCAAACTCAAATCACCATGAGGACCTCATGAGGATTAGCATGTTAGCCCAAGGGCAGCACCACTGAAACCTTTCTACAGAATGACATTGCAAATATCAGTAACGATCGTGTCATTGCAGGCCACAGGAGATAGCTTTAGGTGCCACAAGCAGCCCGTGGACTGTGTGTTTGAGACCCCTGCTTTACAATCTCATTGGATCCGATTCTGATTTTCCTTTAACTGGTTTTACATTCCATCAACTTCAATGAATGCTGCTCCTGATTTAGATTGCTCTGTGAGATTAGAATCAAGCCCTACAATAAATTCACACACGTGAGAAAGGTGAGCAGTGTTTGTCCTTTGTTAGGAATAATTCATAAAACAATTAAGATGGATGACAGACATCAATATTCCCCAAAGGCCTAGTGCTGCTGCCTTTATCCAGGCTGTGCAGTGACTTAGGTTGTGTCTATATTACAACGGCATAACTCTGGTGCTACAACTGTGGCTTTATGGTACCATACATGGTAGAAGACACTTGCTAGAGTGAGAGAAGACTTTTTCCGTTGCTAGAGTTACCATGAGGTGGTAGTTAGATTTGCTTAGCTACATTTCTCAGAGATGTATGTGAATTTTACAGGCCTTAATCTGTTAGTTTTCTCACTGATTCCAGGTCTGGGACTAGTCCAGTGTGTCTACCTATAGAATATGGTCCTAATCGGGTCTGCATTTAAACAAGTACCTGATTCTCAATGTACTCAAGTCCAAGTGAATTCAGTGAGGCTTAAGTACATTCTGTCCCTTAATAGGGATCAACAGAGACCTAACACAAGTGGGCAGAATTTGACCTTACGATTATATGACAAAGGTTAAAAATCAGTGATTGCCACATTAAGCTTTCCTTCCTGAAACTATAGTTTTAAAACATGTTTTTTTATCTGCTTTCTTAATCCCATGAGATTTTTAATTATCTTATTACAAAAAAGAGAACAGTGAAAAAGGAATTTAAGGAAAGGCCCTGGAATCCCTTAACACTACATCGGGAACACAAAGAACCAGGCTATGTCTTTTTTAAAAAGTCTGGAGTTTAAAATATCTTGTACGAATCTGAAACCTTTAATTAAAGTATTAAATCTACTCATTCTTAAAGTCACTTCCATCTCAATTGCAATCCAAACCAATCTGCCCCAAGGCTTAGCATAGTAAAGAGGTTTCAGGCCAACAAACCAAGTGCACGTCAAACTGACCAGAGTTACTTTGTCTCAGGTGCTAATGTTAATGCATGTGCCTCAGGCAGATGAAGCGCACTGGCCCATAAAGCAATGAAGAGTCAAAGTACATGTGATAAATTACCATGTATGAAAATTCAACACAAGCCGAAACCTATACATTGTGACAAAAAAAACCAACATTGTGCAATCAGTTCTGAAGAGAATTCTTATTGATGCAAATAGTGGATTCTGCTTAATAATTACACAATAGAACTGTATATGAATTTATAGTATTTAATATCTTTATATTATATGTGTGTGTGCACATATTGCCCAATTATAATAATATGTACACACATATATTATCAAATATTGCTTTTTCAAATCTTCCTCTTCTGATTCCTCCCCCAAACCCCCCATCCCCATCATTGATACCATTATTGATAAAGGTTTGTCAGAGAGTCCACAGATGAACAAGTGAACTGGCTGAAATTGTCGGTAATTCTAGACACTGAGGGTATGTCCACACACACTGTTTAAATCAAAATAACACTGGTTATTTCGATTTAAAAAATGGTAGGTCCAGACGATGTTCCCTTATTCCAAAATGAGGAGCTCCCTCATTTCGATATAAGGAAAGTTGTATCGGTACAATAAAACCTAGTATTATATTGATATGACGGTTAAATCAAAATTGTTATTTTGAAATAACACAGTTCAGACATGTTATTTCGATTTAACTGTTAAATTGATTTAACACTTTTTGCCCTTCTTCTCAGGTGCTTTTTTTCCTTTTCGTATATATTGGGTGGGGGCATGACCCAGTGAGGGCACCATGTTGCCACACGTCCCATGGTGCCCCTCTCCTGAATCGAAATAGCAAGTCATGTGTCTGGACATGCTATTTTGATTTGGGTTTTTTTGGTGTGGACCTGTTAAACTGATTTAACTTAAATCGAATTAATGATTTTTATTTCAATTTTATTAAATCGATTTAAGTTAAATTGATTTAACTGTCTCTGTGTGGAAATAGCCTAAAACAACTTATATGGTAAAAAGAAACAGGAATTTGGGTTAACAGGCTTAAAGATAGGCAGTGAAATCCTACATATATTAATTTTCCTTGATATTAGTTTGGCAGTTTGAAGGGACCTAAGTAGACACAAATTATATCCACAGTGTTGGAAAGTGGCCTTCATGTAAATGAGAATAAGGTCCATGATATATAACTATTATTATTATAGAAAATTTCATAACAGTCTAAATACATTATATTGAGCTTTCATAAAGCATCTTAATTTGCATAAGCAATACAGACCTGAGCCTTAACTATCAGGCTTCTGCTGCAAACCTGGATTCAGCAGCATTCTGCTGCGGCATACTGGAATTTTTGTGACTGCTTCATTTAAATTTTAGGAATTGAGGTTTTAATGAATTGAGTGAGACAATGAAATAGTACAATCATTACAAATGTTCCAGTGTTATTTATTTGGATATTAAAGTCCGCCAATTTTACAGTATCCACACATTCTCAGTTGTGGTAGATTGAAAAGACAGAACTACATCATAGAAAGTGTTGGGAGAAACTGAGCATTATGACACTTTAAGTGACAGATGCAGTATGACACATGGTTTAGGATTGTGGAATGAACACGTTAGTTGAATCTATTTGCTAAATGATCAGAAGTGAAGTAGTTAATGTTGACATTTAAAATGCCATTTTCAGATTCCAGTTTCGTTGGTACATCGGAACTGTATTTTTAAAACGTATTGGCTAACATGTTTTAATCAAAACCAATGTAGACAAGGCAACTTGTATTTTAGCATGTGTTAATTGGTCAATGTGAACAGTAGGCTTGCTCTCAAGTTGCAGAACACTAACTACAGTGTATAATCTATAGCTAAAATCAGTCTGTGTGCCAAGACTGTATGACTGGCGGATAGCTAATATAATGGTAATTTTAAAAAAAGATTCCAGGGGTGATCTTGGCAATTACAGGCTAGTAAGCACAACTTCAGAACCAGCCTAATTGTTTGAAACTATACTAAAAAGCAGAATTATCAGACACACGCATGAACACAACATGTTGGGGAAGAGTCAACATGACTTTCATAAAGGGAAATCATAGCTCACTAATCTATGAGAATTCTGTGAGGGAATCAATACGCATGTGGACAAGGATGATCCGATCAATATGTTAGATATGGACTTTCAGAAGGCCTTTGGCAAGGTCTCTCATCAAAGGCTGCTAGGAAAGTAAGGAATCATGGAACAGGAGGGAAGGTTGTCCCAAGGATCCGCAGCTGGTTAAAAGACAGGAAACAAACAATAGGAATAAATGGTCAGTTTTCACAATGGAGAGAGGTAGGATCTGTACTGGGGCTGGTGAGGTCCAACATATTCCTAATAAGAATGCAAAATTTGCAGACAATAAAAAATTATTCAAGATATTACATTCAAAACTTACTGTTACAAGTGGCTCTCCGTAACCTGAGTTGACTGGGCAACAAAGTGGCAGGTGAAATTCAAGGTTGATAAGTGCAAGGTTAAGAATACTGGAAGAACCCATACGTACAAGTGACGGGATCTAAATTAGTTGTTTCCTTCAAGCAAAAGGTTTTGGAGTTATCCTGGATAGTTCTCTGAAAACATCTGCTCAAGGTGCAGTCAAAAAAGCTAACAATGTCGGGAACCATTAGGAAAAGGCTAGACAACAAAACAGAGAATATCATAATGCCATTATATAAATCCATGGTCTGCCTACACCTTGAATACAGTGTGCAGTTCCGGTTGTCCCATCTCAAACAGGTATATTAGAAATGAAAAAGGTGCAAAGAAGGGCAGAGATTAGGTATATGAATGAAGTCCATGCAAGGCGAGATTAAGAAGACTGGCTCTGTTCAAATTAGAAAAGAGATGACTAAAATGGCATATGATAGAAATCTATAAAATTATGAATGGTGTGAAGAAAGTGAATGTACACAAAACACGAAAATTAGGTCATCACCTGATGACAATAATAGGGAGAAGGTTTAAAACAAGCAAAAGGCACTACTTCACACAATGTGCAATCAACCTGTGAATCTTGCTGCCGCTGTAAATTAAACCCAATTCAAAATTAATTCAACTCTGTAAATTGCTCATTCAACTCTTCTAGTTCTATAAATTAATCTGTAAATTAAGCACCTTACACATGGTTTGCTAATGGAATAAAATTTATCTTGGAGAGCCAGAGGGCAGGAGGCATGCTCCAAACTCAGTCGAAGGCATTTTGTGAGGAGAAATACTAAACAAACCATGCGTGGTTGTTTTTGCATGGAGGACTGTTGTTTGCTTAGAGAGACTTCCACACTCCCCTGGCTTAGGATGTGAGGCTGGGTTAAAACCACAATTTCAGAGTTAAATGTTTAGAACATGAGCCATGAAACCACCAGCTATTATCAGAGGTGGATTAAGGGACTAAGCCCCAACACCCCCCTCCAGTGGACCCATCCCTCCAGGAGACTCGGGGTGGTGGGGCCGAGTAGCGCACAGTGTGGCTTCCACTCTGGCCATCCAGGGCCATGGCCCTCGAAGGCCGGTTTAGAGGCTCTACACAGCAAACCAGCCATCCCATCCCCGTAGCAGAGCAACCACACACGAGCCTGCTCCTGGGGGTGGTGCAGCTGGCCAAGGGGCAGGGTGGGAGCTCAGACCCCAACCTCCAGTCCAGGGCAGCCCACCCACACCCATGCCAACAGGGCAGAGGATGCCCCTTGGCACAGGCTCCGCAGGCCCATGTGGTAATCCACGGCTGGCTGTTATTTGGAATACCAAATGGTTTATTACATTTGGCTTCCTAAAAGGTAGCATTTTGATTATGCTCTGTCCTAATACCTGCTTTTATACAAAACCAGCGCACTGCTCTAGATAAATACTGGTACCTTTCCTTTGGTGTCCTGTAATTTCAATGTTAATACAGGTGAGCCAAATTCACTAGTTCACTGTGGCTCAAATCAACCATAAAGCAGTTTTAACTGACTTCTTGAGTACCCCCGCCCCCTAAGTAAGTGACTCCTTGTGTCGTACACCCACTGTATGCCTGCGTGAGAGGAGTGATTGGGCTATGTCTAATCCAGCTGTTCCCTACATGAGCGCTAAATGCAAAGATAGGAGAGCCCCCAGATTGCTGTAATTATCTCTGAGCAAGGAACCAGCTCCTCCTCAGCCCCAGATAAGGGAAACATCAAGTGTCCTAAATCTAAACCTCCCTTTGTCATCCCCCTGATCTTCCTCCCAAGGAAGCTTGGCTGGACTGGAGGAGCTAGCTTGTTGGCTTCAGATGCAGTGAACCACTGAAGAGTAGTGAAATCTTTAGTCTGGCACTCCTGAAAATCCCCAAGAAATAACTCTGTAACTTGGAATACTTTTGGGTTTCAAAGAAAATGTGGCCTGAGCAAAGAAGGCAGTGAGAGGTTCAGGTCTCTAACCCTGGGGTTTTGTGGGGATAGGGGTTTCTTCTGTACAGCTCTAAGCCCCTGCAATTAGGAGCCTTACAAACAGACAGCAAGGCAATACTGCACAGTGAAAGGCAGGGGGGAAATCATAGAGAGCTTTACACCAGCATATACATTTCCACAAAACCCAGTGATTTCACTGTTTAACCCCCTGCTGGATGAATTCTTCCCTGAACAGACAACTTTAAAGGAGTTACATAGGTTAGACTAATCTAGTTTTAGGTTAATCTGGTTTAGTTTAGATTGATCTGTATGTACAAATACACTTTTCACCTCACCTCCCTAAAAAATGCAGCACAAGCTAGGCTACAGTTTATAAATAGACAAACATGCTTTCCCAGGTGACAAGAGAGAAGCTGGAATCTCCTATTCCAGTTTTTGCTGTTTTCTGAGGGTGTGTGTAAATGTTACTCTGCCCACTGATGTAAGTTGCCCCAAGAGGAAAATACCTCCTCCAGGTCCATAGAGCTGCATCTAGACCCCTGTAACCCTGCAGGAGGAGAAAAGGCAGCTTGAGCGACACAATTTGTTTCCCAGCTCTGAGGCCAGGGTCTCTCTAGCCTAGCTCAGGGGGAGGTCTCTGGCTCTGCCAACACCTATTGTCTGGCTGGACTTGTTTGGGGGACTCCTGTCAACTTCGCTTTGCTCCCCTCACAGACAGAAGGAATGTGTTCACTTATACACCAATTATAGGGTGTTTTACTTTATTTACTTGCTTTGATTTCAGCACTTCGGGTATCATAGAAAACAAGCATTTATCTGGGCTATGGCTGTATCCCCACAACCCTCTTCTACCTCCAGCCTTTTATTATCTGGGCTGGATTTTAAACTAGGCGTTTTTTATTTGTTCTTCCTCATAAAACACAGTTTACTTAAACTGATAGGTTTCAGACCCTAAGAGCAGATTTTATACTTTAATATAACTCCTTTTATCAATCAGCGACAAGAAATTTAGCAACAACACGAATTTCTTTCTCCACTTGATTCCACAAATAAGCAATTTTATTTATTGACTATATTCACCAGTATTTTATATGCCAGCAACTAAAATGACACAGACCGCAGGCAAGTAACTTCACTTACTGTTAGGGCCAAATGTTACTGGTTTGAAATGAAAGGCTATGAAACAACATTGTTAGCCATTGATTTTCATTCTGTTCAGCTGTGAAATAAACTCACAGGAATTAGATCTGAAATACTGTTTTTAATAGACAGCTTTAAAAATAACAATACAGGTCAAAATAGAAGATTATGGCTACTCTGTGTTAGTGGTCAGTCTTCGAAATAGCAATTTTTCTCATCTGCAGCATTAGAAACCACTCCATTAAATACACAACTTATGTTGCCTCTGCAATTGGACAAATGCTACAGTAAGTTAAATCTCACTCTGAATCTGTTTTCGAGGTGGATACTCTTATGACATCTATCCAGCTAGAAGAAAAGCTCTGCACATATATTTTGCATATTCTAGCTCCTCTTTTATGGCAACACACAATCCGATCCACTTTAGTCGGGTGTTTTCTGTTGCTCTGAAAACCAAACCATTTCCAAGCGGGCTGTCTTTCGAGAAGTGAATCCAAGTTACATCCGTCCTTTCCCTACCTGTTTCTTTTACCAAGCCTGTAAAGTGTGTGTGTGTGGGGGGGGGGGGTCAAAAACACTCCAGCAGATTATGTAAATAATTCATAATCCTGTTTGTTCTTCAAAGTCTGGATTTCCAAAGCACGACTGAAACAACGTGCTCCGGGCAGTGAGAGGTTAAGTGAGGAGCCCTAGCCAAACCCCTCTTGCTTCCTAGCAAATATTTAGTAAATCGGACTAACTTAACCTGAGCTTACTTTTGCCCAAACACTCCCCCCTCACTAATCAGAGCCTTTGCTCGGAGCCAACTTCATGTAGGGGACAAGCAACCAAATGAGTTTGAACCTTGGTAGCTAAAATCTGCAGATGTCTGATTTAGCTTTGCAGGGGTTTGGAGCTTCTTACACTAAAATTATAAAAATATTTAACTTCAAGCAGCACTAAAATGTGCTTAGAAAAGGGAGAAGAGAAGACGAGGGGTTAAAGCCATAATGATCCTTCTCTTTTAATTAGTCTCACGCAAACACGATGGCAGAGGACATGTTGCAAGGGTAGGCGTACCTAGGAGAAAAGTTTGTTGCATTTAGTTTTCATAAGACCGCCCCGAACAGTAAACTAACATCCTGCAAGCTTCCCTGGCTCACATAAGTCCTTTAGCTTAATTAATTTTAATACTAAAAAATAACGTGATTTTTTTGTCCTAACAGGCAAGTAAACTACAAAGTCTGTCCCCCAAAAGAAATGACTCAATAGAAAATTACACAAGATTGCGAACTGAAGTCTGGAAGTCCTCATAGTTGGGAGAACAGGGATTGCCAGGTTTCAACCCCCTTCGCCCAAAACAGGGGAAAAAAAAGAAAAAAGAAAAAAAAGATCGTTGAAGAGGTTGTTAGCATTCAGGAAACTAGCAATTAAAGAGCTCCTCAGCGGGGATCCGGCTTAATTTTGGACGCTCGATTAAATCTGAAATTCTTCATATAAATTATTGTCAGCTCCATGGGCTGACACAAAGATGATCTTTTGTGTGTGAAAAAAGAAAGAGTTTTTTTATTTCCAAACGGTCCCGAAGAGTGAGGGTTGGCCGCTCAACACGCGAAGAAAACAAGGAGCGGATTTGACACCGTGTAAACACCAAAATAAGGACTGCGCGCCACGCCGCTTTGGCTTCGGCCAGCCCAGCTCTATTTGCAGTTGAGCAGTCACTTAAAACGCGTTTTAAATGACACGTTCAGCTCCTGAAATCTCTTTGTGCCTTCCTTTAGTCCAAAAAGCCCTGCCCTGTAGCAAGATAAGATTCACTTTTAGCCTGCGGGATGCCTAACTGGAGTGACTCCTGAATTATTTCCAAGGGCTCTTCATTGTAAACCAGTGCGGGTCTGTGGGTTCGTGCAGGACAGGGGACGAGCAACAAACAGCCACGATGCTAAAAATGTAAGTCTCTTTTGCCCACTTATGGCTCTAAAAGTATTAGTGTCAAACTGGCCTTTGTTGTCTCGTTTCCGTTCACTAGCGGGGTCTCCTGTAGATCTTCCTAGTCCTTGTGGAGAGTCTCCTTTTGCCTTGCTCCGGATTTCCCCACCTTTGATCTGGCTTCCGAGGGTTGCACCCGCAGCCAAGTGTCTACGGTCGGCCCCGCGCTAGATCAGGAGTGGCTTCTTGAGGAGGGAAGGGAGCATTACTGAAATCGGATTGGGCTTTTTTTAATCACATCTTTAATGAAGACAGTTCAGACAGAGGGCCTGCTCTTCAGCCAGTAAAACTAGTTAAGACGCACCCATTTCAGGCCCCACTCGAAGCAAAACCCTTCCCTAGTAAAGACTGAATCAGAAACAGCGTTTCCAACAGCACCATTAAGGTGAGCCCCCTAAATTTGTCTTTTCGAAAAATCGGGTTAGTCTCAGGCATGTAAGGCCCCAACTCCGAATGACCTTCCTACCTACACACCGGAAAGTCTTTTCTGGTTCTGTGTGTGAACGGTTGTGGGCTAGCAAAGCGGGGCCTCCTGCCCGCCCCGGCATTTCCCAGCCATCCTGCCCGATGGGAAGCCTTTATCTCCAAAACGGGTTTGCAGAACAAATGGGAACCTGCCGTCAGAGCCCCGTCAAACAATCCGGTGCAATTCCCAGCAGGAGTTATTTGTGGGCACTGGTTTAGGAGGCACCCATTTGTTTAAAAGGCTGGAGAAGGCTCCGATGGGATGCGGCACATGTGGCCAGTATTTCCATTGTGCCAATCTTTTGGGGGTTTTGGGGGGGGGCGGGTATTGCCACCATTCACCTTCGGGTGCTGATGCGCCCCCCAAGAGTAGCCAGTGGATCCGGAATAGTGACAAGCGAAGCCGTTTTCTAAAGCGAAAGAGCAAAAAAAAGTGACTCTAATCTGCAGGGAAAAGTCATTTTAATCGACGGCATTAGGTGAGGAGAATGCTAGAGCTCCCTAACGCTTGGAAAAGAAGGAAACTGGTTTGCATCCAGTCAGAATTTAAATAAAAAAGGATGGATGGATGATCTTTGCCATCTAGATCTAGATCATTGGTCCCAGCGGAATGTCAGGCCGGTGTGGCTCCCTCCTGTGTCTCCAAAACAGGGTTTATTTTAGCCGCAGAGCTGTGCCTAACCCTGCTCTAGAAAACTATATTCCAAAAACAGGCCTCTCTTGCCTCTTAGTGCTTTCTTAAGGTCAAGTGTAACCAGACTGTGGACCTGAGGAGACCTCAGCCTCACGTAGACATGGGGGTGTGTGTGTGGGGGTGTGTGTGTGTGTGTGTTAAGGCACAATCCTACAATGTCCAGCGTCTAACCAGGCACCCTGCGGGGCACCCACCGTCCAGAAACCTTCCAGCTCCGGCTCTACAGGCCGGGCCCGCTCCCGTCGGTGCCGTACATGGGGGCGCGGAGGCCGAAGGGGTCCAGGAGCCCGCAGCGCCCCCCGGGGCCGGCCTGGGGCCGGAGTCCGGCGCGGTGGGGCGCGGGGCAGGCGTCGGGGGGCGGCTCCCGGGGCCCCTCCGCCTCCAGCGCCCCGGGCCGAGCCCAGCCGTGGCCCCCGCTGCCCGCCGCCCGGAGGCTGGAGGCGAAGGCGGAGAAACAGGGGCTCGGGCCGGGCCGCTCCGTCGGGGCCCCGCCGCGCTGCTCTCCCGCTTGGCCGGGGCCTCTGCGCTTCCTCCTCCGCCTGAAGTTGCCGTTGTCGAACATCTTCTCGCAGTTGGGGTCCAGGGTCCAGTAGCTGCCCTTGCCTGGGGGAGAGGGAGAGGGAGAGGGAGAGGCGTCAGCGCCCCGGGCGCGGCACGGACCCGCAGGAGCCGCCCGCCCCGTCCAGCCTGGCCCCGCGCCCGCGCCCGCGCCCCGCCGGCGGCTTACCTGGGTCGTCCTCGGCCCGGGGCACCTTGGCGAAGCAGTCGTTGAGGGACAGGTTGTGGCGGATGCTGTTCTGCCAGCCCGCCCGGCTCCGCCTGTAGAAGGGGAAATTGTCGGCCACGAACTGGTAGATCTGGCTCAGGGTCAGTCTCCGGGCCGGGGCGCTCTGGATGGCCATGGCGATCAGCGCCGAGTACGAGTAGGGGGGACGCGCCAGCTGCACCAGCTCCGGCGGGCCCGGCAGGGGCAGGGGCAGGGGCAGGGCCAGGGGCAGCCAGCTCCCCTCCGGGCCCCCCAGCCCGGCGCCGCCGCACGACGGGAGCCAGGCGGAGCCGTCGGGGCCGGGGCCGGGGCCGGGGCCGCCGAGCCAGAGGTAGGGGCTGGCGGCGGGCGGCGGGGCCGGGGCCGGGGCCGGGCGGGACATGGCGAGGCTCTGGCAGAGCCCGGCCCCGGCCGGCGGATCCCCCGCAGCCGGGTGTGTGGGGCCCTGCCCCACCGCCTCCATGGGCCCCGCCCGCCTGCCCGCCGCCCAAACCCATTTAAATAATGGCCCGGAGCCGCGCCTCGCACCCCACCGCCAGCCCCACCGACCGGCCGGCCGGGGCCGCCCCCTAGCCAGTGCGTCTCCGCCCGCCCCCGGCCCCCCACCTGGCCTGGGCACGGCCCCCTACATCCTCTGCCCTCACCACGGGCCGGGCCTCCCTCCATGGGCACAGCCCCCTACATCCTCCA
>ML681981.1:3825858-3919403 GCA_007922195.1 Podocnemis expansa | reverse complement strand
CTTATGGCCTTCCCCACCAGGCCTAGGCACAGTCCCCTACATCCTCTGCCCACCCCACAGGCTGCTCCACCTGGTCTGGACACAGCCGCCTACCCTCCACCTGCCCCACGGCTTGCCCCAACTAACCTGGGCACAGCCCCCTACATCCTCTGCCCACCCCAAGCCCTGCCCCACCCACCATGGGCACAGCCCCCTGCACCTCTCCTCAACTCATCTACTACCCCAGGCCCTGCACCTCCTCCTCCTGCATCTCCCCCAGACCATCTCACCCTGTGCACCACCCAGCCACCCAGGGGTTTCCCTAACACCCTCTACACTCCTTGTCCCCTCCAGATTTCCCAACACCCCCCCAGTTGTCTGCTAGTAACAGTCATACCAAATTAGTGAGCACCCCAACACACCCCCTACACTTCCCCCTACATCCCCCAATTTCAGGTCCTGCCCCCTCCACAACTTCTCTCCCCCCAGCATAACCTGTATGCTGCACACCACCCATCTGCACTGCCCCCTCCACACCCTGCTCTCTGCACAGCCGAGCCGGCATCTTCTGCACGACCCGGGCACCCTCCCTGAACCCAGCACCCACCTAGCCCCATGCACGGCCCCCAACACCCCCCTCCCCAGCCCCCCTCTGCCCAGCACGGAACCGGGCTCCCTGCGGCGCTGCCTACTGCACACTCGCCTCTTTCTACAGCCCTTCTGCATGCCAGCCCTGCCCGCAGCACACACACTGTGCAAACAGTCCCCACAGCCCCTCCACAGCACGCCCCTGCCACCCTCTGCCTCCAAGACCGATAGCCACTCGCAGGCGCCCCCTGTGCCGAGGGATGCACCCATCCATCCCTCCCCGGAGCCAGCCTGAGGAGGCTGTGGAGGCACCTGCCCCTCGCTCAGACATCCTAGCTCACTCCTTCGCCAAGAGTCACCCACAGGGAAAGTCACTTTCTCCCCTAGCCACAAATGCTAAGAAGCTGGTAGCTCAGGGTGCTCAAGCGATCATCTCGCCCTCAGTTCAGGGCTGGGAGAGGAGGTCAGCCTTTCTGCACAGAGTCTGTGCCTTTCCTTGTCCTTCCCCTTCTGCCCAAAGCAGGCTGCAGCCCAGGATTTCCCTGCACACCTGGCTCTTCCACTGCAGTGTGTGATTGCCTGAAAGAGCTGCTAAAAACTTCTCAGTGCCACCTAGCTCTGTGGCCTTCAACCAAAACGGATGGAAATTTTCACATATTTCCTCATAAATATGTTTTCTAAGGAAGTCAGAAGAGCATTCCCAGCACCCTGTGTTTTGCCAGCAAGGAGAGGCAAAAGAAAACTTTAATAGAAACACTAGCCAGTGCAAGATAGCTCCAAGGATAGATTTGCAAAGTCAGGCAGAGAAGTTGGTTGCCAGGAATGCAAAGTGACCACCTGTACGGATGTTCACATGTATGGGAGATCAGGGAAGAGAGGGACAGTGGCAAGCTACAGACATTGACCCCTGTTGGTTTGATCCCTGCTCTCCTTGTGCACCCAAACTTCCAATTGCACCAAATCTTGAGGGACACTCAAGCACATGAGTCCCACAGGCAGGAACTTTGTTATACCTCTGTAGATGATCAGATCATAGCGGGCATGGAGAGGCTGCACAGCTGTTTGTTATAAAGGACCACAAGAGGACACAGTCAATGCTCATGAGTTTTTCACGCTTGCTTCTGCTGGTCCTGACCTTTTGTGCACAGCTCAGTGAGCTACCTCAGCCCTACACCTTCCTCCAGCAAACGGCAGCAGGGAAGGCAGCAGGGAAGTACAAGAGCCTGGCACTGGAAGGACTCTGCCAGAAGCCAAGCCTCCATAAAACTGAAAAACCTCTGCCCTTGTTTGCTTGGAGTGTCTTTGGTTTGAAGGTTCCCTTTCCTCGTTAATACCTGGCTAGCAGATTGATAGTAGAGATCTCAGCCAAAGACAATGAAGGGCCCAAGTGGCTCCTCCCTTAGCTCTGTTTTGGAGTTGTGTTAGCTGGGTGTTAACTAGGAAAGGGGATCTTCAAGCCAGAGTGACACCACCTTTTAGGCAGGACATCAAAGGGGCTCCCTCTTCCCACTGTCACTCCCCAGTGACTCCTGTGAGCAATGGAGGGGTGGTAACAAGCAGTCAGGGAACAACTCAGAGGGCACTAGGTGGTGTGGGATCAAGGCCGCAACTAGGGCGGGGTGAACGGGGCCGTGGCCTAAAGTGGCTCCATTTTGCCGCTCTATCAAAGGGCGCATTCTGCACTGCTCACTTCAGGCACCACTCATTGTAAGGGGCGCGTTCTCAGCAGAACGTGCGCTGGGCACCGAAATACCTAGTTATGGAGATGTGTGGGATATATGTTCCAATGACACATAGAAGAGTTTTGGGCATGAACAGTGTACAGGAATGGATCTCTAGATATTTCAACCTAGATTTTCAAAACTTATCTCCTATAATGCAGGCCCAGTTAAAGGTGAGCTCATTTAGAAGGTGGGCTGCCTGATAACATCCTTAAACCAAGCAGTTGTTTCTAAATGGGAGCAAATATGTACATATTTAATTGTGGGTGCTAAACTTTACTTATGGTATTAGGGGCTGAGTTGGTGCTTTGTTAAAGATCCAGAGTTTCCTGTGAAAATAACCAACTTACTGTGCCTGTTCCCCGCATGTCTCATTGGCACTGGAAGCACTGAAAGTTTGCTGTGCAACATGTGATTTCCAGCAAACAAATAAATCTGCAAGAAATTACATGTTGTCTCTTCCATACCAACCCATAGAATTTATTGACCTTTGGAATTGAAACCTACCATATTAAGTAACATACATGAACTCAGGGCCCTTTACACCTTAAGAAGTGTGGATCTCTTTTCATAGTCATTGTCAAATCCAATCTCCCATTTGCCCATCTAGCTGGGGAAAGGCTATGGAAAACATGACCTAATGCTCACCAGCCAAACACATGATCAAAGTTCAACTGATTCCTAGCTCTCTGTAGCCAGCTTTAAATACTAAACAGATCAAGTACCATAACATAAGCCCTAACATAAGTTATGCTTCCTGCTATCACTAAGTTTGCTATTAAAGGAACAAAAGAAATTTTTCCTTTTGGTATCATTAGCTATGCATGTCAAAATTTGTTTTTTAGCTATGACAAGCCTCCTAAACTGCTAATGATATGTCACAACCAGAAAGCATGTCTATGTGACACATCGTTCCCTTCACTGACATACATACAAGGTATCACAAAATACAAATATTTCCTCTTATGGTTTGGACAAACATTTTTACTCTGTTGTGTTTCTCCTATCTATGTTCTGGAACAGTGAACTATCTACCCATAAACTAGTCATCCTTGATATGAGATATTTCAAAATTTGATGACAAATGGATTTCCAGCTTTATTTTTATGACTGTCTGGGCTGTGGAAAGGGCTTATCCTTTGAAATTTTAGTGATGGTCTTAGAAAAATGGGTACCATTCCTTCTTAAATAACCTGGAACATATGAAGACATGATTAGATATACCCCCTAAGATGACAAATTGAGTTAGGAACTAAAGTACTTCATAGGGTGTCTCAGTTCAATAAAATGTGTGGGAGCTCTAATGCGTACAATCAATCAGAGAATATAGTGACAGAATGTAGAGCTCACACCAACCTTTGAATTTTGCAACCTGATTCTGAAGCCAGAGCTACTTTTTCCAAGGTTGTTTGTAACTTGCACTCCCTAGAGTGGATAGAAATCCAGAGTTTTCGATGGATAGTGTTTCAAGAGCATAGGAATTCCCATATTAGTTCTGAACCTATTGCTCCTGCTGCATCCCAGAGATTCAAGGACCTTGCTTCTCTTGGTCTTTGGAAGGCAATTCAATAAGAACCACCTTGTGACCCATTTCTGAGTTAGGCCTCACCAGTTTTCACTGAGGGGCCCTCCACCCTGAAACTTCATTCCTTATCATGGTTTTGTAGAAGACTTCAAGTCTGTTCAACTTCAAGGTATTCGGTAAGGCCTCTCTGTTTTCCTAAGTTTTTGAGAAAGTGTTATAGAGTTTAGGATACTATTGAAGGTGAGACTTGATGGGATTTTGTGATGGACAGTTTGTGAAGACAGGCTGACTGTGTTGGATCACTCATTGTAAAATTAAGTCACTGGAGGGGGATCTTGAGGACAGACGTATGTTAACATTATAAATGGATTAATTTATATCAGTGAGAGGGGGAGTAGACACTGAAAGCAATATAAACATATACATTTTTTGCCACATTTTTAAATCAAGTGTATTCACATCACAAAAGTAACATGAGCTATATCCTTCCCCCATCAGAGGAGTGATTCCAAACTCACTCCGAATATTATATTATAAATTATAAGATATTTAGTATTTCATTAACTTGTACTCATCATTGAGTTAGAGTTAACCAAACCTGAACACTTGTTGTTTTCTAGGTAGCAATGAATTTGCTGATAGATTAATTCTGTTGAATGACTGAGTGTTTTATTTTGCATTATGAAAGATAGATGGGTGTCAACTAAAAGTGCAAAGGATAGGGAAACTATAATTTCTAGTTGTGATACTGGGTAAGTGGAGGCTGTCAGACCTAGAGGGAGATGAGCCACTATATGCAAGGAGAGAGGGTTGCTGCCATCTGGTGAAGTTCTGACTCATAGCATATTTTCAAAGTCAGACAGACTCCAGGTACACAGACACTGAACACACTATGGATCTTCAAGCATGTATTCCCCGTGGGAAAAGATATGAGATCTAAGTTTGTAGTGCTGTTGTTGTTTTGCATTTCTTTTAGTATACTGCAGTGCAGTTAGAATAACTCATACTCTCCATCTAGTAGCAAAAAGTAGATAATTCAAACAACCAGTAGGAAGGGGATTTGTGCTGTTTGGGTGACAGGCCTTGTGTTGCTGGGCATCTCCACCACTCACTGCATGTGATTCAAAGGCAGCTAATCAACATCAGCCAAGCAATGATGAGAATTGATCCGGACACAGCCACAACGAGGCTATTGAGGAGAACACAGGGATGGATTTTCAGTATCAGGCCACAGCTATTTTAAACTTAACATGGGGAGTGGGACTACTCCAGACCTATGTTCCCCCTAAACTGTGTGCTTGTGCGCACACACACAGGTTGTGAACCCTGCGCACACACCAAAATAAAGTGTGCACAAAAAGAAATCAACAGTGTAAATATTTTTATGCTACTTTAAGAAAGCTGTTTCAGGTAGCATGTTTCAGATCAGGTTTTGTAATTTATCATATCATTTCCATCACCATATCAAAATAAAGTTAATATATTAATTGCATCCTACACACTTGCTTCATTGGGCTCACAAGTTGGACCACACTCACTGGAGGCCGCACAAATTTGCACACCAGCTCCGAAAATTTGCATAGGAGAATTTTTTTCTGCACACAGCCTACAAAAAATTAGAGGGAACATTGCTCCAGACTCCCACATACCAGCCACTTGAAGCAGCTCCAGCAGAGTGGTTACATCATATAATCCAAAATGAGGGGCAGACTCTCCTGAGCCTGCTTTTGGGACTCAATTCCCTTATCTGAGTCCTGCAAGGGAGATAGAAGGTTCTAAAAAGGGGAGGGGGGTGGGACCTTGGACCATATAAGCCATGAAGTCTTTTGCTATCCCATGAATACAACGATCATTAGCAAAATGTAAGTCTTTTACCTCTGGGAGTCGCTCCTTTTAATAGGACTGGAAATTGGCCGTGAGTTGTGAGAAACTAACATCCTTATGACGTACAGTCCCAGCTATGCCTTCAGGGTGCTGCAATTGCAAGGAAGGTGAAAAACTCTCAGGGGCCAACTGGGCCCCAGGAAAGGAAAAATTCCTTCTGGACCCCAGAACAGATGATCTGTCAGACCCACAGCGTCTGCAAAACACAACTCTGAAGCTCCCAGTGGCAGGTGGTGAGTGGAACTCCTGAACTAGAACAAAGAAAAGGTCTGTGTGGCCTAGGCTAGGGTTTAAATAAATAACAGAGTGGGGAAGAGAGACCAATCAATTCCTTGTGTCCACCCATTACCCAATGAGTAGCTAGAACCTCTAAAAGAGGAGGGGCCACATGTATCTTTCCTCACTTCATAACATGTTCATCTCTCCCTCATTGGGTGACTGTCCCAGTACCTATCAGCACTACCAAGTTTTCCACCCACTGTGGAGCGAGGTGGCATTGCCAAGCACTCTTCACATGCAGAAGGGGGGGGTACGCTAGAAGTTGAGTTGTATGAAATAAATGATATGGGCAATCGCTTGTGGACACTACGAGTTATCAGTGTAGCCAGGGAATGGTTTCATTCATGAATCTAGCTGCCATCTAGCATGTTCTCCTGGCCATATTGCTCTGGAATGAGAATACAGCAAAGATGGTGACCACTCAGGGACCAAATGAGGACCAAGACCAATAATAGAGTCCTGGGGAATGGGTCTGGGCTGCACTGGGCACCACTCTGCCTGAAACGGCTTCCTCACTGCCTTCCTGTGATGGGAAAGTTTTGTGTAGCCATGCTGCAAACTGAAGTATGGGACTTCCTGCTGAAGTTATGGCAGGTCAAAAGCTTGAAGTAATTTCTCCAGCTTGAGCACATGTCCCACCCCCCAATATCAACTGCGGAGCAGAGTCTTTGGACATGCCTACTCTGTGCTTCAGAATTACTCTCCTTTTCCTGCCTCAGTAACCAAGATGTCTTTCTTCTGCTGGGGAAGCATGGAAGAGCTCTGCACCCATGTGACAAATGTGGAATTGCAGCTACTCTTATCTTTGCTGGAAAACAGAACCGTTGTGCATTTGCTTTGCATCACATGACAAGCATGTGCTACAATCCTGATCTCTAAACTGAACTGTGCTTTTAATCTTAATGGGACAGTAAAATCTATGGGCTCATTAGATAATGTGTAAGTATGATTATTTACATGAAATCCAGAAGACAAGGCTACTTCCATAAACTATGGGAAATGCAAGTTTTGTCAGAACTTAGAAACAAATGTCCACTGATGACTGTCTGTGTGAAGGATAAACTGAAAATGAAAAGCAAGATAAAACATAAAAGTCATTATTTGTCTGCCAGGTTAAGAAACATTCAGTGCTGTCGTATTTGTTTTTGTGGCAAGCAAGTCCTAGCTGCTACATTTTTGTCTTATAACTGAGAATTTGAGAAACCCACCTGCTAAGCAAAGCCTTTAAAATATTTATAAGTGTACACATTTGCAAATCTGTATAAAGCTCTTAAAGGCACTTTCCTAGCATGACCGATTTGGAAAGATGCAAAAATACATAATAGTAATTTTTTACACACACACACAGGGTGTGAAAGCATATACGTGGCAACATGTGGAGAGGAAATAAGCCAATCAGGTCCTCTGCCACTTGTGCCGTCCCTTCCCCCCTTTGCCTGAACTGGGGTAAAATGCACTAGCAGGGCTGCAGAAAGCAGGGGAGGAGAGCCTGTGCTGAAAGCATGAATTAGGCCAGGCTAGACTCTGGTCCAAGGAGGCAAATGGGAACAGCTGTTCCCCTGGTTGGGGCAGGTAAACAAAACTGCTGGGGAGCAACCCAGGGAGCAAAATAGGAGCTTGGTAGCTCAGTGTGCCTCCTGGCTGCAATAACTGTCAGGAGCCCTATGTCTTAGGATCAACAGGAGCCTGGCTGAGCATGGGTATTGTAGTCTGTACTTTTGTAAATAAAACAGCATGAGTGTTTGCACTGGGTGATGTCTCAGAGTCCTTTTATTCGGACCAGCGGAAACCATTGAGAGGACCCACAGGGCTGGAGTCCAGGAGGGACCTGCTACAGTGACATAAGTTTTGCTGGTAGAAGTGCTTGTGTGAACAGTGTTATGTTAACAGGGGATGCTCTCTCGCTGACATAGCTACCACTGCTCGCAGAGGTGGCTTTATTATGTTGGCAAGAGAGCTCTCACCTATTAACATAATGTGGCTACAGCAGTTGCTCTTACAGTGGCACAGCTGTACTGCTGTAAGTTTAAAGTACAGACTAGCTCTTAGTCCCTTAGAATTTGACAAAGGACTGGGAATGTTTAGATGCGAATCTCTGGATTTGAATCCAACCTATTGTTGTGATTCAGGCTTATTTTTTGCTTCTGGTTCAGAGAAGGCTAAGCCTTGTGAGGCCTTAACCGAAGGTGATACAAAATACTTAATGCTACCATTAGGGAACTTGGCACTTTCTTTCCTTTTTCATGTTTTCTTATATGAGTTTCCACCACAAGGATTCACAAATTGAAAAAAAAAATTAGTATGATCACAGAAAAGTAATCTTATACTGGCTGGTGTAATTTTGGTAGCTCTGTGCTCGAAATGTTTAAATGTCATGGTGATGCAGTAACAGTTTTTGATTCTGTTGTATCATGTATTTAGTGATCAAATGTAAGATAATTGATAGAAATGTGCATATACACAAGTAAACCCACATCTACAAAGTGGCAAATAGTGCAAGTGTAATTATACAATCGTAAAAACAAACAAGGAGTCTTGTGGCACTTTTAAAGCAACATCACTGCACAGGCTGAGATATGAAGGCATACAAATCTCAGTGTTTCTAAATCAAATTCAAGTAATGTTCATGTGTGTCCCTCCCACTTAAAAGAATTTTTGTTTTCTTAATTGTGTGACTGTAATGCCATCTAGTGGAAATTGTACCAGCTGAAAATAGCTTGATTCAACAGAATCACACAATTTCCAGCATTATGTAACATACAGGAACAATTAAGGCCATCATACATGTGCAACAAACAAGGAGTCCTGTGGCACTTTTAAAGACTAGCCAATTTATTTATTGTACGAGCTTTCATGGGAGGAAATCCCACTTTGTCAGCTACTTTTCTCCCATGAAATCTCATGCAGTAAATAAATTTGTTAGTCATTAAAAGTGCCACAGGACTCCTTGTTTATTTTGCTGAACTATACTAACACAGTTTCCTCTTTGGAACTAATCATAGATACATGTGGTATATTATTGTTAGGGAGAGTTGTGGGATAGAAACAATATATATCCTGCAACTTTTCCCAAATGGTAGTCTATTGCTTCCTGACATAGTGTTATCAAGCTTAACATTTCTAAACGTTACGAAACAGAGCTTTGTCAGAAGCTGCTATACCACATAACAGGAAAACAGAATGCATCTCCATTTACGTTACAGATAGTGGAATTCAGGCTCAGGGGTCTGGATGACAGACTATTAAAACCTACTTTTGCCTCCCTCTCCTTAAAAATTGCACTGTTTTGTTATGGGAGCTTGTGTCTGGAGAGAAACTTCTTCAGTGCTCAATATTGCTCCATTTCCTAGAAAATGTATGTGCTCTAACAAGCTGTTTTAGTAGAGTTAATATGCATGACAGGCTTCAGCCAAAATTGTTTGTAACTATTTTTTTATATGTGTCATAGGCTATGTCCACACATACATCGTTATTTCAAAATAAGTTAATTTGAATTAAGAAAATGTTAATTTGAATTAAGGGAAAGCCTGCTTTTGAAACAGCTGTTATTTCGAAATGGTTATTTTGAAATAAGGCCATTTGGACATGTTGTTTCAAAACAGTTGTTTCGAAACAATGGTGGTGTTTCAAAACAACATGTCCAAACGGCGTTATTTCGAAATAAGCATTTCGAAATAACAGCCGTTTTGAAATGAATGGGGTTTAAGCTGTTTCGAAATGACGGTTCTTATTTCAAATGACAGAGCCCGTCATTTTGAAATAAGAGAACGTAGTGTGGACCTAATCTTTTTTATTTTGAAATAACCAGTGTTATTTCGAAATAAAAGACATGTGTGGACATACCCATATAGGATTGCAAAGTATATACACAAAACAACAACAGAAACCCACCAACAATATAGAAAAACCTACCTAATGGTCCCTAGCTCTCAAGCCAGGAGGGAGGCTGCTGCACCTCACGGTCAGGCTGCAGCACTCAGGCTCAGGTCCCACTGGCAGGGCTGAACCGTCTAGAGCGCATAGCCTCCTGTCAGGGACATAAAACCATTAACAGTATCAAGCTCTCACAATCCTATCTGGGGCTCACAACCTCTTGGCTGTGGTAAGTGCCAAGCAGCACACAGCCCTTCTGGCACAGAGATGAATAGGCTGCCACCCATGGATTTGGTTGGCAGTAGAGGATAGGTAGAGCCAGGCCCACCCTATTCCACCAGGTCCCAGCCGGGGGCTCTAAGTGACCCCGGGTCAGCAGGAAACCTACTGAAACACAACAAAACCAGACTAAAGTCTGCTTTCCCTGGGCTACTTACTACGCTGTCTAGGCAGGGGTTCTGTTGCCCAAAGGTGCTCTGTCTCCTGAGGGTACACTGCAGATGGCAGGTCCAGAAACCCCTTTCCATGGTCGGTCTCCTTTGGTGGCTATGCACGGCACAGTGCAGATTCCACTCCAGAGGTCTGCAGCAGGCAAGAAAGAGATGTCCCTTTCCCTGCCTCCCACTCAGCTGAACTTCAGGCCTCTCTTTATACTTCCTCCCCCAGCTCAGTACTTCTGGCAAGCCTGCTGGGGTGAGTTTGATTCAGGAGAGTGTAGTCGTCCCTCACAGCTTTCAAGTTCAGAAAGAGGCCACTCTGCCACACTACATTATGGTTAGAGAAGCCGAAAGGGAAGGTTGAGTTTGACAACCTTTAGGGCACCAGATAAGATATGTTTTTGCTGTTAACCACTTGCTTAATTTGTTTTGTATTTAATTTTGTTGCTTCACTTGTGATGCATTATGTGAAGCAGCCATATCAGTAAACTGTGGCTCTGTGCTATCTGATGCATGTAGGTAATGTATTTCATTTCTTTTTATGTTAAAGTATATGTCTAGATGTCCCCTCAATTACCTTTCAGGTGAATAAACAGATAACCATATGGAGCAATCTTTCTGAAGCATTTCTCATGCAGTAGATTATAGATGACCCTTGAAAGGTCATTTGTGTCTTTCACATATAACTTGCATCTTGTGTCTCTTTCTTTCAGGCAAGCAAGCAGTATCAAGAATTAAGATTTCAGAGCCACCCCATTAGGGCAACAATATCAAACAAGCATGTGGGAGGCAGGAAGGCAGCCTCCAGGATACTCTCTGAGATTTACAGTGTTATAAACAACACATGAAAAAATGCAGTTTCAATATCCAAAGTTACCTGAACAGTTTTAACCACAGACTAGCACAGATCCAGTAGGTGTCTTGCAGTCATAGGTTCTAGTTTCTGAATTCAGAATGCTGTGCAAAGAAACTCAGCAAGAGAAAAGAAACTAATTCCAAAATAATCCAGACTATGAGGCAGACATATCACAGCCCAACAATATTAAACCTCCACATTTTTTCAAAGGTTCATAGCAAAAGTTGCTTGTTATTCTGCCATCATTGTAGTTCGTCTCTTTGGGTGACTGCCACTATCTACACATTATAGTTTACGCTATGGGAGATGTGATTCATAAAAATCTCAGGTTTCTCCGACAAGGAGGACGTGAAAATTGCTGTCATACACCAGCCACACTGCAGGATAATACGGCTTGGTTAAAGACAAGTGTTCTTATGGCCTTAAGTAAAAGGCCTTGCTAATACATCAGCCTTGTTTAAAGACAACTTGTTTAACAGCCACATTGCCATGAAGAGTGCTCTTGAGTCGTTCACTTTTTGGTTCTCCTTTCATCCCAGTCTAGTTATTTTCTCCTCTCTCAGTTCAAATTATTGAGCTGGTTTGTCCTCTCACATCAGTTTTACAACAGTGCAACTCTGTGACTTCAATGGTGTTGGCAGTAAGTGGTAGGAGAACCAGGAATTTTGCATTTATTTCCTTTACTATCTCAATTAAAAAGGTCATCCTCTAGTGCAATGGATTTCAAACTTTATTCCTCAGGACCCAGTTGAAAAAACTCATATATACCCATGACCCAACAATTACAAAACCACTGCTTTGGTCACACAGAGGCTTTTCTTCCTCCCAATAGCATGCTAGAGAAAAGAAGATGGATACAACATGCTCTTATGCCACTGTGATTCCTGGCTGTAGTTTTGGCTGCTAGGCATAAATTAGAGCAGAAGTCTACATTGTGGCAGGGGCCTTGAGCATGGACACAGCCACCGCAGAATCAGGGTTCTGCAACTTCTGCTGTAGCATGCCAGGATTTGGTCAACTGGGTCAAAAAATATTTTCATCCTTGACTATCTTATTCCTAAAAAACAAACATGGAGTCCTGTGGCACTTAAAGAGTAACAAGTTTATTTATCACATCAGCTTTCATGGGAGAAAAATCACACTTTGTCAGAATTTAAACCTTTAAGTGGCACAGGACTCCTTGCTTGTTTTGCTGAACTAGACTAACACGGTTGCCCTTTGGAACTTACCTTATTCCTAGACACTCTATTCTTCAAATGAAGTGACTTACAAATTTTCCCTTCATTCCACCTTTGTAACCTCTCCAGTAGCCCACATGTCTTGAAGAAATTCTCTTAGGAGTTTTGTGCTTAAGCATTGAAGTGATGGCCACAAAGCTCTCAACAGACTCAGCAGCTAAACAGTACAGAATTGAATAAACGAAATTGGGAAGGGAAGGAGGAATCAGCATTAACTCTCTTAACAAGGAGATCTTAAATAAACTGGAATCTGTCCATCTTCCAATGTCTGTAGAGAACTGTTAAAGATACAGAACTCAGCTAATTACAATATTATAATTAGCCAAGTGGCCTAACAGCCTCAAAAGGACCATTTAATGCATAGCATCTGCTGCAGTAGCAGTAGATGCATCTCCAAGGGAAGGGATAGTCAGGTGCTGTTGCAATACATCATGCTTCGCACCTGAAAAGTGGATCAACAACCAGATGTTTCACATTTCAGCCAAGCGCATTTAAAAAACACAGGACCTTATTGTTTCATCAGCCTTTCTTTAGGGTATATTTTTAATTTGCTACTCAAGGCTTTTATCACCCAGCTCTCACTAATGTTAATGGGAGCTGCTCAGAGTGACTCTTTCACATCAGTTGTAAGTGTATGCCTAGAGGTTTCCAAGGGATTTCCAGAAAACATTTTTTGAGACAGGTGCTAGTGTTCAAATGGAATATCCATGAGAAAGATAAAAGAGGAAAGGACAAAGGTTAATTTGAATTAACCACTCAGCTTTTTTCATAAATACATATGAAATAAATGTTTATTAGTGGAATGATATTGATTTGAGATTTCTTTGGTAAATGCACTTTTTTTCACCAAAATAAAATTCATGCTTAAAATAAAGCTACAGAACATAAAATAAAGACTTATCATAGAAAGTAACAAAAACTAAATGAATTCTAACTAGAAATGTTCAAAGTTATAAAAAACTAGCAATCAAATTCAACTAATGATGTGCATAGTAATCCAAATATTATTAGGGTAGCTGTTTTATTTAGTTCTATTTTACTATTTTGGAAAGACAAATTTTGACTCACTATGGTTTCTAATACAGGTCTTTTAAAGACCAAATCAAAATGGGCCAGTTAGTACTTAGGACTATCTATGGTAATTAGCTAAATTATCACTAAATATAGAAATTCAAAAAAATTGAATGGTTGAAGTTCAATCATTCACAGTGCTGAGTACTCTTAGGCCTCTTTCATTGGAAATTGAGAGCCCTTAGTCATTTGCAGAAGACTTATTTTCTTAGTTAAATATAAATTAAACTTAAAATGATTTTGCGAAGGTGTTAAAAAATCATGGTCAAGTTCTGGTATGCACAGGCTCACCTGGATTAAATATATTCTAACCATCAATATAATCTCTGAATTTTTTAACTGCTTTTTAAATTTTTCTGAAATTAACCTCAGATTTTTGTTTTTATGCATTTTTGTCTAATGTAACCAAAGTCTCAAGTAAAGGTAAACTTTTTAGGATTCACAGCCATAAGGCCTCGTGCCCTGCAAGTAACCCCACTGATTTAAAGGACTACAACACACAGCACATGAAGTTAAGCATGCTTGTAAATCTTTTCAGAGTCAGAGCAATATAGAAAAATTCTATTCTTTCAAAGATGTTAATAATTAAGACAAATTATTGTATTTTGCAATATTTAATCTATACATTTTACTCTAATGATTTTAGAATCTGACTTTGATGGTATATACACTCCCTTTCCTGCTGGAAGAGTTAAAAATGGCTTTGAAATTTGTATATGACTTTGTGTGTGCAATCATTTGTGCTCCAAAATATTATAATTTTGCATATACACATGAATTTTGTACACAAACCACTCAAATATCATCATATCTGACATGAAAATATTGTTTGCATGAGGACATTATGGCACTTATCTGTACAGGTGATTTGCATCCATAGTTAAATATAGATTCTTGAAGCCCACATCAAAATTTGGCTCTTAATACTTTAATCAAGTGATCAATTTTCTTGTTTGGGTGTATATCAGGAAACAATCTTATACTGATTTTTTTCCATTTAAAAATTTTAAAACTTCCACAGCAGTCTTGAATGGATGCTTTTCCCCTAAAACAACCTACAGCTTTTAGACTATTTAAGACAAACAGAAAAGAACTCTTCTACCCCTTGCTTGAAAAATCTACTAATAATTTAAAAACAGAAAGCATGATCATGCCAACCTCTGTGCATGGATCTTGGACCTTCTTCTGAAAGGGGACTGTGCAGTTGCAGCCTTCCTGTCCCCATTCCTTACAGAGGTTGCTCAGTGGTCTTAGAGATGTGTGTTGGGTAAGATGTTGGGCAGAAGGTGAGCCACAGAAGGAGTTTGTAGGGCTGATGCAAAATAGCTATCATTGATCGGAGAATGGGTCTACTGTTTTACACATTGTATTATAGTTATTTTCTATTAACTGTAAAATGAATTGTTGTACCCATTTTCTTATACCTTGGGAAGAAGTAAGACAGAGCATATCAGACGTAAAGGCAGGCTTAAGGTTATAGAACTGAGTGGTTACAGTAGTTATACAGAGTAGGTCTGACTATACTTTGTACACAGACTCATATTAAGGTTGGTGTAGAGCTGCAGGCTGAGGCTGGGGGGATAAAGGCAAGGTGAAGGCTTAGTTCTTCTTTGTTCCTTCCTGCCTCTATGGGGGCCCTCTTCCCCCCCCAAGAGTTCACAAAGAGAGCAGTCCTTGTATGAGCATGTAAGGAGCAGGAAGGTGCACAAAGCTCTTGGGGTATGTCTGCACTAGATGCTTTGTTAAGTCAACAAGGTCAACTTTAAGTCAACTTAACAAAGCTGACTTAAAAGTTAAGTTGAGTTAACAAAGTTACTTTTAAAGACTTACGTCCACAATGGAGGGCTCTGTTAAGTCGACTTTATTAAATCAACTTAACAAAGCCTACAGTGTAGATGACCATATCTATAATGTGTTAAGTCAACTTAATAAAGTCAACTTTAATGCTTAAAGCAACTTGAAAGGCTGGAGTTATTGACTTAAGCAAGTGCTTAAGTCGACTTAATAAAAGCCCACTGTGGACATGGCTTTCCTTAAGTCGACTTCAGGGAGGTTAGGTTGACTTAAGGCTCCAGTGTAGACATACCCTTTGTGCTCCCATTACATCTACATAAGAATCAAGCAAAATCTGTCTTATGATTACTATAAAACTTGTATCTGTTCTTATTTGTTTGACCAGTTCATCCCACTTGGTCCATCTTTCCTCAATTGGTTAAGCTGTTAATCTAATACAAACAGTAATGTGTTCTGTATTTCTTAATCCTTCCACTTTTGTCACCCACCTCTGTATAGTGGGGATTTTATTTTTGCAATCACAGCTCTAACACACATTTATTAACTGCAAGCTTTTAAAAAGGGGCCTGTTTAAGTTCCATAAATCATCTCCCTAAAATACCAAATAGGAATTTGGGAGATAAAGTGTTCCTCCATGGGTATGTCTACATTACTCAGCATTTTTTTAAAAACTTTTTTCAGGATAAGTATTTTGAAATACCTATCTTGAAAAAAAGTTTTTTCAAAAATGTTATTTCAGGACAACAGTCTGTTGTCCCAAAATACCACAGCTTTTTTTATTTTGAAAAAGAAAGTCTACACCGGACTTCCTTTTTCGACAAAAAGCAAGGTAATGGATGAAATAGGGAGAATTTTTCCAAAAAAAAAAAAGCCTTTACTGTGTCCAGGAATGGCTTTTTTCAAAAAACCTACCCCAAAAAAGGATTTTTATTTTGAAAAAGCTGGCGGATTTAGCTTTTTCAGGATCACTAAACCTCATTATATGTCAGAAGAAAGCCTATCTTGAGGTAGCTTTTTCAAAAAAAATTCATCCCTGGACATGACAAAGGCTTTTTTTCGAAAAATCCTCCCTATCTCATCCATTGCCTTGCTTTTTTCCAAGAAAGAAAAGTCTGGTGTAGACTTTCTTTAAAAAAACAAACAAACAAACAAAAAAAAACTATGGTATTTCAGGATGAGCCATCCCCAGACTGTTGTCCCGAAATAGCATTTTTGACAAGGGGTTTTTTGAGATAGTTATTTCAAAATACTTATCCCGAAAAAAGTTTTTTCAAAATTGCTGGGCAATGCAGACATAGCCCATGATACTATCCTCGCTCTATAATTACATAATGTGAAAAAAGTGATCAAGTTGTTTTCTGGTTTTACTAAAACACGTTTAATCCAAATCTTCCTAATTAGAGAAAGTTTAACTATGAAGAGGCAACAAATGAAAAAGCTAAGTAAAATGGATCACATTATTTCAACACAAATAAGTGGTTAAAAAAATTTATGAGGCAATAATTATAATTAGATCTTCTAGCCTATGGATAATCCCTTGCAGTTCATCAATTTCCAAGATTAAATCAAAACTGTCCAGAGTCAATAGACTCAAAGATTGTTTTATAAAGTTAAATAACAAGGGAATAATTTGCATAAGAGCAAAATATACGTTCAGTCAACTATCAGTGAGAGATTGCTAGAAGGTACCATAATTCTCACACACTAGAATGTCATCAAAGGAAGAAATGAGAAGCAAAATAATCCCTCTAGTGAAGCGAGAGCTTTTGGGAAAGCTTACTTGGATAATGCAGCTTCAGGGCAAAGAAAGAGAACAAATGAATTGACACCTCTCTGCCTCAAGGGAGCAGGTGAAACAGCTTACTGAGCACTTTCCCAAACCAGTTGGAGGCTCACATAAAGAGCAAAAGACATCTTTCACAAAAGGATGCAGCTCTAGTGATTCAGACAGGGTCTCCAGCAAAATGTAACTCTATCTTCCATATGTCACTATAATTGACGACACATTAGGTCTTGAGACTAAGAGGTTTTTAACACTTTGCATAGTTCAAACATACAGCCATTCTGTGTTACTATTATCCAGTGATTGGGTATGGATTTGTGTCACTTCTTGGACTACAAGAGGCAATACTTTTCAACTATTAATCACATACAAAGGCTAGAAATTCAGAATTTTCATTAAGATATAGGTGTCTCAGATACATAATTCTTTCAAAATAGTTACTCTCTCTGTTTATAGCACTGCTTGCCTTGAGGGATTTTATTTCTCCTTTTAATAAGATCTTATTTCAAACCCATGGAATTTATCAGCTAAACTTATACCTCAGGCCAGTAGACCTTGGATTTAGCTGCAAGAACAATGAATTAGTTACAATATAGAAAAATAACTCCATAGCATGCATTAGGGACAGCAATGCCTACAGCAATAAACATATCGAACATTACATAAAAATGCCTATCCACTTAAATTAGTATTGTTAATGCTTCAGATGTCTAAATGTTAAGGGCTTAATCTTTGTTCAAGAAAAGCAAGACAAAAATGTCTCATTTAAAGAAGTGTTTATGTGTGTAATCTTTTTTTTACAATATTCCTGAAGCTTACCAGACTTGTATGTGTGTATATATATTTCTATATATTTATTTATATAACAGAATTATTATATGAAAATGCATGTGCACACACGCACAAATATACAGCGTGTTGTTTTGCTCCTTTTGTTTGGTAAATAGCTGGTATTATTTTGTTTAACAAATTCCCAACAGCAACATTAAGAAGTAGAGTTGGTCAAGAGGCCCAAGGTTTTCTCGCCACTTAGGCAACTTTGGGCTTCATTCAAAGCTCATGACTGTATACCAGGCTGTCATGCAAATTGATCTCTCTGTGATCTGCTCTTATGAGGTCTATATTCCATGTCTTTGGTCTCCCCCTTGGCTGTCTTCCATTTGCAGTCACTACAAGAGCCATCCTAGCAATACAACTTCTCGATCTCCATTGGAAATGCTCATACTAACATAGGCTAGCCTCCTTCAGCTTCCCTTTGACTGGGGCAACCCTCATTAGACCTCATATGAGGTTATTGCTGCTACAATCTGCCTCTGTCTGAAAGGTTGGTAGGTAAGTTGGATTTCCCTTCAGTGATCAGATTTCACTACCTTGCAACTTGCATACTTAGGTATGCTGGAGCAAAGTGAAAGGGTTCTGATATGGTAGCCTTTTGAGCCAGCTTTCTACAAGTGTAAATGGCAACACAAGGTATCAAACAATGGGTATGCCTATATTGCTACTAGTTACCCGTGACTGGCCCATGCCAGCTGACTGGGCTCATGGGGTTTGCGCTAAGGAGCTGTTTAATTGCAGTGTAGCCTTCAGCCTCAGGCTGCAGCACAAGCTTTGGGACCCTCCCACTTTGCAGGATCCTAGAGCTTTGGTGTCAACCCAAGCCTGACCATCTGTACCACAATTGAACAGCTCCTTAGCCTGAGCCTCATGAGCATAAGCCATCTGTGGTTTTTTAATTGCAGTGTAGACATGCCCAGAGGCATTTGAAGTTGAAAAGTGCTGAATGGTGTTTTTAGAGATATGGCAATCATCCTTTGTATGGTGATCCAGATAAACATTTACAATTTCCAGGAGCGTGAAGGGCATGATGGTCATTCTCATGACTTTAAAATGTGTAGTTGCTGATTCCCTTGAACTGAATGAAAGCAAGTGTAAATTAGAGCAGCTCTGAAGCTGCTTAACTTGCACTAGGGGCCAGATGGATTCTTGACTGGTGTCAAGGGAATGTGCACTCCCTAGTCCTGTGCCAACTGCAGCTTGACTGAACAGGATAATTTGAGCAAGAATGTAGAAACAATTATGCTTAGCAGAGGATGTTCTAGCAGATATTACTGACGAGCAACAGGGGGGAAATGGCACCACTACTAGCTACAGCTTTAGCATTTCCTTTAAAAAAAGCAAATCCTATTTAGAAAAATGAACTGATATACTTTAAAGCCTACACTCAATATTTTGCATTTCCACTGCCATATACTAGTCTTAGAAACTGCAGTGTATCAGGATGAACACAGTAACATATTTTTCAGACTAATGTCTTGTCCTTCAACTGTTCATTACACTAAGTATTTCATAACTTCCAATCTCCCTATAAAGGGAATAAAAAAAATCTAAATTATTTCCTACTTTGTCTCTTGGCATCTCATTAGATATTTCAGTACTAAAAACTATAATCCAATTTAAGATGGCACTTTAATTTGATGCCTTTTGTAATTTGCAATTCCTTCTAAGATTCCAGTAATACAAAAATCAACTTAAAATTATTTTCATTTGTTCAATGAGCAGATGCATTCACTGTGGGGGGAAAAAAGAATAGATCCATATGGTAATGTATTTGAGAATTCTTCCTTTTACAATACATTTTATTGTATTGGGACATAACTGGTAACTAGAAGATTGATTGTGCATTAAGGCAAAAGAGTCCAAAAAGTTACTGCCCTGAAAAATGTTTTTACATGTGGCAAGATTCTTTCTTCATACTACAAAAAGCCCTGGTTTTTGCTTTCTAGCTTCTCAAAGGTCTTTTGTTTTAGGAGGGCACCACTTCATTTTCCTTGTGGGGGCAAAGTTATATTATTGCTACCAACTTTATACTCCCAGTACATGTAAAAGAAAATTGTTATGATGCATCACTGAATGTTTTCCTTGCAGGGAAGCTGTCAGAAGCAAGTCTTGGGCACTACCTAAGACAGAAGCACAACAAGACTGTGATTCAGAAGATCAAAGGTCTGTTTCTGGTTTTGCCACACACTGGCTATATGTGACTTTTTGCAAGTCTTAGGGTCTGATTCAAAGCCCAGTGAAGTCTTAGATTCCTAGGGTATATCTATACTTGCAAATTAGTTTGAATTAAGGAGGGTTAATTCAAATTAACTTAGTACCTGTCTACACTAGACTTTCATTAGTTCGAATTAAGGAATTCCTTAATTCGAACTAATGAAAGCTTAATTCAAATTAGTAAGACCTGCGGTTAGTTTCAACTAAGCCTTAGTTTGATCCTTAGTTCAAACTAAGGATGGAGTAGAGTAGGATTAACCTTTAGTTCAAACTTAATAAATTTGAATTAACAAAGTGGACTAATTCGACTTAACATTAAGTTGAATTAGTCCACTTTGTTAATTCAAACTAATAAGTTCAAGTTTAGTTTGAACTAAACTCAAACTTATTAGTTCAAATTAACAAATTTGAACTAACTTTTCCTAGTGTAGACATAGCCCTATTGACCTTAATAGGCTTAGAATCAGGTCCCCCATCTGTAAAATGGTGGTATACCAACCTACCTAAGCAGTTTAATTGGCTTATTTGTTGTTTTAAAGTCATGTCACGGTCTCAAATGAAAAGTGCTAATGAAGATCAATGTGTTATTGTTATTCTTGTCATATATAATATTAAGCATAAACAGACATTTCTTTGGAGGAGCAAGACTCAAAACTCAAAGGAACTTTAAACCTATTATAAAGTTTTCTTCAGCCTTCATTCTGAGGGAAATGTCTCTTACACCAATTTTTGTTATCATTTCAGCTATTTTAGCATTTGAACCTGTGGAATTCTACTTTGCATGTCACATGTTTCTGCACCCTAAAAAATATTAGAGATGTAAAAAACAGTTTATTATAATTTCTGCTTTTTAATATTCCATTCCTCACTTCCTTCCAAAAGGAAAAAAAATATTAAGGCTTATGAATACGCTATGTTTCCTCTAAGCTGTGCATGCGCACACAGGCCATGAAACCCGTGCACACAACAAAATAAAGCACACACAAAAAATATTCAACAGGGCTAATATTTCTATTCAACTTTAAGAAGGCAGTTTCAGGTAGCAGGTTTCCACTAAGCTTTTGTAATTTATAAAATCATATCCATAACAATATCAAAATAAAATTTAGATATTATTTGCATCATACACACTTGCTTTGTTGTGCTCACAAGTTTGATCACACTCACTGGAGTGTGCACAGATTTGGATACTGGTTTCAAAAATTTGCACGAAAGAAATTTTGTGCACGCACAGCCTACGAAAAATTAGAGGGAACACTATGAATAAGAATTTGATTGCGAGCTCTAGAGAATAACGTTACCTATGTATCCAGAAAACGGGTAGAACAGTATAAACTTATAGTACACAAAATAACATTCAGTGTAAATATAACATATCTGACAAGCAATCTTCTTCTCTTAACAGACTGTAACCAATTAAAACTTAACAGCCAAATTCATCACTTGTGTAACTTCACAGAATTCAATGGAGTTAGACTAAAAATGTTCCAGTAGGCTGATGGAAAAAAAACATCTGTCAATTACAGAATAGTTCATGAATGTAAAACTGCTTACAGGTAATGTTAATAATTCTGCTAATATTAATGGAAAATGTTGAGGTACTACTTATGACACAGTGGAAACAGGAAAGATGGATGTAAGGGAGATAGAATCACAGGGTTAGAAGGGACCACAAGGATGATGTGGTCTAACCCCTTGCCAAGATTCAGGATTTGTTGTTTCTAAACCAATCAAGATTTACTTCTTTGGAAAAGACGGATTACTTGATTCTTTTTCTAACCAATGACCAAGGCAGATTAAAACAAAAAACAAAAAAACCCTAATCCTCAGCTGTTAAACAGGGTTGCAAGTTTATCACTATTTTGACAGAAAACCTGTTTTAGTACTAACATTCCTGAGGAGGGCTAGGAAAGCAGCTTCCATTATGCTATGTGCGTTGGCTGACTTTATTTCCAGTAAAAGTCATCCAACAGCCTGTAATTATACTGAATATCTTCCTGGAACCCTATGTCCATAAACGGTGCCATTTTTTGAGTTATAGATCATCACTGTGCATTGCTCAGATTATTACACTAATATATCATTAGGGCAACAGCTTCCTTTAGTGATGGATTCGTATAATGCGGTTTGAGAGCTACAGCTCACTTGGATAATATAAGATGCTCTCACTCTGATGTATAAGTATAGTACAGCACATCAGAAGGAGCCATTCTGCTGATATATTTCTCAGAATGTGGAACAACTCAAGGAAGAACCGGCCCAGGAGTTTATGAAAGGATGTTTCTTAGCAACAAATGTTTGGAACCATATCAAAATATAATTTACATCACTGTCAAGAGACCCTAAGATGATGAAACTTCATATAAACAGGAAATTTAGTAGTTTTAACTGAACTGTGAGTTTAGATAACCTGCCCTGAAGGAAACGTGACCTAGAAACAAAGTTCAGAGACAATTTCAGAGCCAGTAGTAAGTGCCTCAATTTTTACTTTTGGGATGTTTCTTTTTTTTTTTTTAGCTTGAATGTGAACTAAGGCTAAGGTCATAGTGAATAGGAGCTCACTGGGTCCTATTTTTAAGGTGAGCTAAAGTTCTCTGTCTTCTCTTGTGTTTCTGTCTAGGATCCAAAGTCAGGTATGGCTGGAGTCCCGCTCTAGAACTGGAAGGTGTGGATTGGTGACTCACATTTTCTTTTTTTCCCTGATCTGTTAAACAAGGGTACTGCTGGAACTTCTATAGTCTTATGGAGGAAAAGGGCGGAGGTAAGAGGAATGGGTCTGGGAGAGTCTTGGCAAAGTAAACTGGAGTTTTGCCATTTCAAAGTTAGTATGTGGGTGCAGGGCAGAAGGGAAATGAAGTTGAGTATAGTAGATATTTGTACATGGCTGCATTTTCAGTGGTTTTTAGTTCCTCTGAGGCCTTCATTACTTTTTCCTTCAGCATCTCAAAAAATTGTTCTGTAGCTACTGGAGGTTGAGACTGCCGCATAGTAGATGGTTAAGAGCTCAGCTATAAAGACCTTGTAAATATGAAAACTTTTTAACAACGTGAGCTCTACCTCTTTCTTTCATTGGAGCAGAGGAAGAGTGGCCAGCATTTTTCTGGCTTTGCACATTGCTGAATTCTTTGTTTAAGGTCTTTAGTCAAGTTTAGTTTAGTTTTCCTACTTGGTGTCCAGGCTCTTATTCACTTTATGTTCCAAAGAGCTAAGACCATCTTAGTGCCGCCTTCACTCAGCCAAGAGTCTTGAAGAGAATAGGGCAGCACTGAATGACCTCTTGGATAGTTTCAGACAGGTGAGAGGGATGCAAAAGAAATTGGAATAGGGGCTAAAAAGGGCAAAGACAACAAGCAAGGCTGTCACCAAGTACTCATGAACCCAGTTTAAACAAAAAATTGTACTGTGTCCAAACACGGACAATACTCTGTGGGAATAAAATGGTGCTGACTGAAACTTTTAAAAATATATTTTCAGAAGTGGTTTTGAATTTTAGGAATGGTTTTTTACTGTAGTGTGGAAAGAGTTCCAGTGTGAACACAGTCAAGCCATGATTAAACCTGTAGTGAAACTCCTACATTTTTACCTTTCTGGCCCTACGTATGTTGGCCAGCCAAACTATGGCACAAATTTTCCCCTCTGTAACAGGGGACACCCACCTGCCTTCCACCAGCACTTCAGGTCCCTTTCCTCTGGTTTCTAGTAACCCACAAATGACTGAGAAGCCTCTCTAGTTACCATCACACATCCTCTTTATTTACTGTATCTACAACAACCCCCGCCACTCCAGCCCCAGCTATTCCAGGGGCTCTCAGAGCTCTGCGCACCTCCTGCTCAACAGGCAATCTCAAACACAGCTTCTCCCTATGCTGTTTGACCACACTGACCCTGCTGGTTTCCTGCCCAGGTATATATCGTCTTTTGGGCCACGCTGAGACTCAGCCTTAATTACCAGGCACCTGCTCAAGCCCGTGAGCCAGGGCTCAAAGAGGAACTGAGAGGTTTATCTTCTCTACTCCACTACACATGCCCATCCGCACATGGTAAATTTGCAGATTTATTTTTCTATGATTTAACTCCAGCATACCATTATCACAAATTTATAACTAGCTGATAACTTCTTTTTTGTAATGTGATCTGCAGTGTACTCAAGGGTTGCCATTTTCTAGTTAGTTTTTAAAATGGCAAAGTGTGTTTTTGCACATAGACACACAGCCAAACGTGGTGGAAATTTTCAGTAAAACCACTGTCATCTAAACATAAAGAAAGAATACAAAAATCACCTTTGTGCAGAGCACACATAATTTCAGGCCAAAAGAAAATTGTTTCTGAAAGTTATGACTGAGCAGAAATTAGTCTAGATAAAAACATTTTACCTCTAGTGCTTGCTACTAATAGTGTGTCCATATGACAAGGTCTCCTTACTTCCATTATGATCCATTTCCTTCTTGCTACTCCAACAAAATGGAAACACCATCTTAAAAAGACTCCTTCAGAAGCTATTTCTGGATCAGAATAAAATGACAGGCAAAAACCCAGTGACTCAAGCTGTGATCACCATCTATTTCTGATTGATTGTTTTCCAGAAATTTGCTGAATGTCTCTGTGGTCTTTCTGCTGTCCTCATAAATTCTGGTATGCTGTCCATCTTTGACTCCTGGTGGTGGATATGTCAGTGGCCTAAGAAGGGAGGGTAGATGGGGTGGGTTCTGAATTATTACAGAGCATTCTCTCTTCGGTGTCTGGCTGGTGAGTCTTTGCCACATGTCTGGGGTTTAAATGATTGCCGTATGTGGGTTTGGGAAGCAATTTTCCCCCAAGGCAGATTGGTGAAGGTTCGGGGGAGGGGGGGTTGCCTTCGTCTCTAGTCTGGGGCATGACCATGACTCAGTTGCTGGGGGATTCTCTGTACTTAAGGTCTTTGAACCATGATCTGAGGACTGTAATAACTTAGTCATAGATTGGAGGTTTATTACAGGAGTGGGTGGGTGAGGTTTTGTGGCCTGAATTGTGCAGGTCGGACTACGTGATCGTATTGGTCCTTTTTGACATTAGAGTCTATGAATCTCCATGGATGACATTCAGATTGATTGGTTGATGGGAAGGTGAATAAAATTTACTAAGTATGTCTAGAACTACATGTGTTATGCATAGTCCACTCTATTCTGCTCAGGCTTTTGTGCTGCAGTGATCATTGTGTCCTCTGACTGCACTACAGCAGTGCAGCATTCAGTGACAAGACTATCATCCGTCCTGTGTGGGTCTTTCTCCTTTCTGCTCCCTGAATTAAAATTATGTGAGAATTTCCTCCCCAAACCATTTATTTATAGTACAGCATGCAAGTATATGACATTCTCTATGACACACACACACAGAGCACTGGAAATTCAGCCTCCTCTCATGACACAGCACTGTGATTTGTTTAGATTTGGCATTCTCAAGTATTGTACCTATAGGGCACATTTCAGAAAGATCTCAGCATGAGAATCCACTCCTCAGTGACAGAATGGAAAGTGTGGCTGTCTGCAGCTGTATAGCTTCCTATAATCTCTTCTGGGACTCATTAGTGACACTCAGGTTTACAAATCTGACCAGGGTAGTCAGCCAACATTTCCACTGAAGGGCTCTGAAGGCTGTAAGCTAAATAGAAAACCGTCCCTATACTTAAAATGTAAGTTTTTTACAGATGGGAATAGTTCAGTCTGTGAAATACTCAGAGCCGTGACAAATTAATACTCAGTTATATTACCTTTCCCTCACAGACCAGCATTGCAATCCCTGCCAAAGGGGCTCAGTGGCCTCTCCCACAAGCTTGGCAGTTCTTTTGCTGTCCTCCTGTGTGATTACCTTGGCACTAATGCTTGCTGCCCTTTTGTTTATCTGGCTTTTCTGTTTCATGCCTTTTTCTGCCAGTCATCCTCCAGTTTGGCTGGCTGTGCTTGCTGCTACTCCTAGAGAAGCCAGCTGTAATTCTTGCAGTAGGCTTGCCCTCCTATTTGGTTGGGGCTGCCACATAAATTAACCTCTGCTCTCAGTACTGTAGCTCATGCAGAGTATTGACTCTAGTCATGAGGTTGACTGCTGGCAGTCTCAATATTTAAAATAACCTTCAATCTCCTAGCCTGTCCCAGATTCCTGTAACTAGGAGAGCAAGAAGGAGCTACTGTTGTTGTTTGCTGCATGGAGCAGGAAGAAACTGCAAGACCCTGAACTAAAAGATCTGCCCTACTTACCTCCAGGGTGAAGAGTGAGAGGGAGCAGATGGATTTTGCTGTTGGTGGTGAGAAGACGATTCCAGACACTTCAGAGTGTTGTGGATTATCTGCTTTAAAAAATAATCATTCAGTGTATGATGTAGCTGTCAAATGTAGGCTAGTGTATTTGCGGGAGAGGAGGTTAGGCTCTGGACCAACACCTAGTTAAGGGTCCGAAGGGGGTAAGTAGCTGTGTTAATCTAGTTCAGTAAAACAAGCAAGGAGTCCTGTGGCACTTTTAAAGACTAATGACTTTATCCATCACATGAGCTTTCCTATTTTGTCAGATGCTTGAAGATGGTGAATTTACATAGTTAAGAAGTAATCCATATCACAAAGAAGTGGCCTGCCCAGTTAAGAATGAAAGTATCTGGTCTAAGGAACACATTACCGTTCTTTTTTTCAGTTACATTCTATAGAAGTTTTAAAAAGGAAGAGTTTACACAAATTTTTAGTTAATGTAAGTGACAGGGCAAAATCTTTGTGCTTTGGAAAACATGGAATTTCGGAAGGGAAGTGTGCAAAGAGCTTTTCATCTTGACTTCTGCTCCTACACAGAGAGGATCTTTCTGCTTATTTGTTAGCAGTATGTCAGGGCAAAAACCATAGAGTATGACGGTAGAGCTGGATAGGGTGCTGTTTTCTCAGCCTGCTAAAATGTTGGAGGTTTCAATTTTTTTTTCTGTTTCATATCTGGATGAAACCAAGACACATGATCCAAAATAGCTATGTGTTAGGGCATTCAGCCAGGAAGGGAAAAGATATAGGTTCAAGTTCCTGCTCTGACTCAGGCAGATCGAGGACTTGAAGTGTTTCAGAGCAGGGTAATGGAGCCTGGATTACACATCTCTAGGTAAACACTTAACCACCTGGTTATTGCTGGGGTCTGTTTCAAAGAGGTAGCTGTGTTAGTTTAGTGCAGCAAAACAAGCAAGCAGTGCTGTGGCACTTTTAAAGACTAACCTACATATTTATTTATGAGCTATCATGAGAGAATATCCCACTTTCTCAGATGCTTGATGATGCATAATTTATACAGTTCTCTAAATTCCCCATCTTCTAGGATCTCTTTGTTGCTCTCATTTTGATCAGAAATTCCATCCAAGCCGAGAGAACATAAATATTTTGTAATGAAGTTCCATCAAAATGGCTACATTCGGGTGAAAAGTTTCAGTTTTGATGAACTGACATTTTCTGATGCAAAATGTTTTGTCAAAAAGTTTCCAACAAGTTCTTGATGAAGGGGGTTAAACTGTGTAATCTCAGGACTGTGTTTTGTCAGTTTTGTCCTTGTTACAATGTTATAAACAGTTTCCTAACAGTGATTAGAATTTAGTTTATCCAATGTAACTATTCTGCATAATAAATCTTACTATATAGCTAATAAAAACAACAGGGATATGTATTTTGGCTAAAAGAGTTTGGGAGTTTATTAAACTTACAAATTATGGATTTGACTAATGCAAGATAATAAGATTGAGCTGTATTGTATAAGTGTTAGAATAATCATTCTCCTGTTTTCCCTAATATTCTGTAGTTATTAGAAATTTTGTTCCCTATTAATCTTCTTTCACCTTCTTCTGAAGCTTCTCATTGCTATAAAAATGAATAACTTGCGAGAACTGTGGTGCAACCACCAGTCTATCAGTGCAGTAGCATTAAAAATTACAATCAATAAAACAAACATCATGGTGAGAACATAAAGATTCCCTCTTCTCTCCTTACTAGGAAAAACCCTCAAGCTAAAAGAAAGTGAACTCTTTGAAGAAAGATGAACATTTGAAAATTACATTATGACAGCATAATATTTGAAGTGTAAGTGCTTAAAACAGAGTAAGGAATTTCAAGTCAAAATGATTTTAATAATAACAACTTACTATTTTACAGCACCTTTTGTGGAAAGGATCCAAAAAACCCTTTAGAGATAATGGACTAATTTCAGGCCAGCTACCCCAGGCAGACATTTTTGGAGGTACCAGGCATAGGAAAAGCTAACACGGAAGAATTTTCAGCAGCAGAAAGCGTATGTTTGATGGCGGCTGGGGAGACACAGGAACTAGGGCCGTCAGAGGAGTGGGGGAAGCTACTCAAGGAGAGCATACAAGAGCAACTGGGGCCTGCATTGACATGACACATTTCATCACTGTACCAATCAGGTCTATGCCAACCAAAAGAATATTCTCAGCCATCTAACCAATCACTTATCACCCACATCTACACTCAAATCCAGTTGTATTCCAGAAAAAAGCCTGGAAAAACTAGCCTTGCTGCATACCTTGAAGGTAAGGTTATTAGAGCTGCTAGACCCAGATGGCCTACAAGAATGGTCTATCTAACAGTGTCTTTGCAGTGCTCTCACTCACCCAAACTGCTGACCTATGTGACATCTTTTCTGGATTATCAACTCTGTCTTTGCAACTTTGAGCCACTACATTACTTCAACATTATTTGGCACTGATTTATGAAAAGACATAGCTATGGTGAGTTCAGACCTGGACACCAGCTCCAGCAGCATTGTGCTGGTCAGGCAGGAAAGGAAACTAGAAACTGGATCTAGAGCAGCAGAAGGAGGACACAGGGCAATCCTCAGGTCAGAGTCCACATAGCTGACTATCCCTCTCCTAATGTGGGGTAGGTCTGGAGTTGACAGAAAAACACATCTCTATCCTCTATCATATCCTCAACCATTTATAGCAAACTGTTAGCTTCTTTCAATTATGTAAGGGAATGATTTTCACCTCAACTAACCAAGGTCCCAAAAGGTTGTTTAGAGTCGCTTCTTTCAGCACAATGAATATTGAACCTAGTATATTGTTTTACAGCTGGATTATTCTCAGTGAGGAATGAAAAAAAGCAGCACATTGCAAGGGCTGAACATCTTTTCTGTCTGCAGATATTATGGTTAACTGGCAGAACTGCATCTTAAAAACACTGTGGTTTTCATGGTGGGTCATTCAGCAAGGTTTGAAAACAGGATTTTAGCATCAGAACATGCACCACTAGTCTAGCCCTTGAGCTAAAAGGGTAAGTTCATTTAAGTGGCAGAACTTGCCTCCATTTTCTATGTATACTGAACATTGGCGTGAGGGGTGTGGAGGAAGAAATATGACGAATAATTTATGAGTGTATTTCATAAACACAGCCGGTAGTAGTGCTTATTACCACGCGTGGTCCTGGGGTTATCTACCAGTAGTAATGTTATTTTCCTTAAAGGGGTGGCAGTGCTGATTTAAAGGATTTAGCTCTGTTAATAAACTTGAGAATTTCAAGTGCACAGTCAGCTCTACAATTTTTCTCCAAACTATAGCAGAGTATACAATTGTGAGGTACAGATAATGGTTTTTCAAAAGTATGCCTAGCAAAATTTTGACTGATGTTGTTTTTGGAAAACACTACAAAAATATGGTATTAGATAATCTCACTACTAAACCCGGCCGCACTAAGATATAGTACAGTAGTCTTATATGATAATGGAGCTCCATCATTCTTGCTGTTTTAGTTATGACTGTGTAGGGTATAAATTTAAATATTTAAGGGTTTATAACTCTCCCATATAAATCACATCACTGTTAACCTTGGACTACAGTTTGAGTCTGGAAGTGATTTTATTTTCATCTCTGACTTTAAAAATATCTTATCAACAGAATAAAGGAAGCTGTTGTAGGTTCAGAGTTGATCATTTTACTCTGGTTTTCTAAACAGAAGTGAAAAAATTCTTACAGGCCATTGACAGTAAGGCAAACTGGGCACATATGATGTTTAAATAAATAAATAGATAAATTATTACATTTTAGAAATAGGCAATAGTGCGTTCAAAGTATCTTTAAAAATACTGCTGCTCACTTCTCATTTTGCATGCAGTCTGTAATTATATTTGAATGACTTTGTATTGTATCAATTATCTTACATTTACAAATGACTAGGCCCAGTTCTGCTCTGTGGTAGCATGTTAATTCAAAGACGACTTCAACTTCACAGATTCAGCGGCCTAAGGATTCTCCCAGAATGGGTGAATCCTCTGGGGTCTTAAAGCTACATCCTGTTCCCTCCTAGTTGCTAGCAGCAAGGTATGGCCAGTGTACCTCTGCATCAGGGGAAACACAGATGTTGGAGCAGTTCCTGGGGGAAACTGGTGGCTGTTGTAAAATTTATTCTGGGGATCAAATCAACACTTAGAGATCGCCTAGATTTAGAGAAAGAAAAATGGTTTTAGTACCACTTTTGTGCTTCCCACTTGCACAGGTCTTGAGCAAAGCACAGCTATGATGGACTGGAGAATCTGGCTCAGTTATGTTTAACATAAACAGACAAGGTACTTTCTCCTGCAACTTTTGCATACAGTACAAAATCAGCCTTAACAAGATTCAGAATAGTCAGAATCTTTACTGTGTGCATTGTGATTAATGGTCAGCAAGAGTACATGTGCAATAAAACTATTTTGGGGGAAGTAGGGCAGATGAGTTGGGAGCCACAATGAATTCAGCATCCTGACTAAGCTCTTGAGATCTGTGGTCCACAGAATATTACTGTTCACCCTGAAAATGATGCATTCAGAATATATACTTATCAACAGGCAGCTAAAAAGAACAATTTCCAGGTGCGTGAAATGGCAGCTTTTAAGTGCTATTGAAATTGTTTTACCTGCAAGTAGAATAAACCCTCTCTACTTTCTTCTGTTCAATGTGCTCTGCATAAATGCCAAGTAGAAATATGTCACATAGAGACAGAAACATGGGGGCTATAAAGAATGGAGGCTTTTTGAGGCAGAGTAAAGCACTCTTGCTCCATGATTTGTCCTGCAGTTCAGGAAACAACAAATAGACCACCTTACATTGAGGGATTTATAGGACTCAACGTCATGCTGAGCTAGCACAGGACTTTTTAGCATAGGTGTTTCTGTAAATATGAGATAGGGAGAAAAATTCACAGTGAATTGACGGGCATATACACTTCCACTTGTGCTGTGAGGGGAACTTCAGTGCTACCACCGCTAGGCGGTGCTACAAAACAATTGCCACTGCCTACAGGCCAGCTAAAGATCTTTTTAATATGTTTAAGAACCTTTGTGCAGCTTGATTTATCTGGATGTGTCTTGTGATGTTCGCACACTTAAATTCAGCACATTTTAAATTCTGTTGGAACAGCTGTCTTTCTATTGTAGGAAGGAGTGAAAGGGGGGAGCAAGCACTGTTGAGCAAATGGCAATGAAATCAGACATGCTTCTGAACCCAGCCTTGCTCAATTTATTACTTGATTTTTTTTTTTATTATTATTTGGAACAATTCATGTTTACTTGGTCATTTTTACTGCCCTAACTGATGGTCTTGTATCATGGAATATACTACCGACTGGAGCCCATGGGCCTACTCACAGAGTAAAGGATGGCTCAGTAACAGTGGCAGACCCTCCTTTTAATGCTAAGATAAAGTTTTCAAAACTGAATGCTATGAATAAAGAGAGGTCCCCTTAAGAAAAGCAGAATTTTATAAGTACAGCTGTTTTATAAGTACAGCTGTTCATCAAAGAACGGCAAAGGTGCACCACCCTGTAAATAGCAGAAGCCTGATGAACACATAAGACCAAAATGTTGTCTAATCTCCTAAAGAAATCATTAGCAATGAAAGTCAGTGGAATAATTTTTTTTGACTGCCATACGGTGAAGTTTGATGATTTGATGAGCAGCTGTAGATGTTCTGATTGCCTAGGGATGTTTTGGAAAAATGCTCCAGGGCAAATAAGCTCTTTTGAAACAAATTATAATGCCTTCCCATGAAGAGAAGCTGGGTTGATTTTATCAGCTACTACTAGCGGTGAGCAAATGTTGCAGAAGTTTTTTGAAATTAATGTGAGAGGTGGAAGGGTTTCAAGAACCGAGCTTGGCTTGCTGGATGAGACACAAGAAATTTGGCACCAACTTCAAAGAAAGAGATAAGTGGCAAACTAACCACAGAATCCCCTTGGCTGCAAACATGGGGCCTTAGTCTCTACTGCCTGGCATCTTATGTCATCATTGATATCTGTGCAACAATGAATGCATCATTTGTGTAAAGTGCTACCAACTCTGAATGATATAATTTAACATCTACTTCATGCAGGTATGAAGAACACTGTACACATTTGGTGCAATGCACTGGAGAATCAGGCACAAGGACTCTAAAATCAGGTTGTACAGAGATTACAATGGATGAAGCAAACACACTCTCCTACTCCACTCAGTTTGTGCTTCTTTGGAGTGATGCAAACTATCAGTTATCTCCCAACTAGCATAGAGCTAGCGTACTTGGCTCCTATGCCTCTTTCTCCATTAGCCTAGTACAGAGGACGTAAGGAGGGCATGACCATAGAATTGGGAACTGATATTGCAGCCCACAGCAAAATGAAGCTTTTCTCTAGATGAAGTAAAATACCACTTTTCCTGGCCTAGGGAACCTGACAGTGAACCAAGGATATATGACACTGGATTTGCTGTCAAGACATCTGTCTACAGTGCAGGTACCCCTCTTGTACCTAATAACGAGCGAATCATGTGGCTGCATGTGAATACAAACTTGGGAACCCAGACTCTTCTGTCTTTCTATGGACCAACACTTGATTATTCCAAACAGCAAAAAGATGAATTTAATTCCCAACTGGAAAAAATAATTAAGAATCCCCCCACAAAAAACAGATTCACTGTTCTCAGTGATTTCAATGCCCACGTGGGTAAGTATTCAGAGTACTGGGGACACTCAATAAGCCAAACATGCTATAGATAGCCTCAATGAAATTGCCAAGCATGTCCTTGAGCTTCAGGCCTCTTGTGAGCTGATACTCTAGAACACCTATGTTGCTGACAGCAGCCATAGCAAGGCCACATGGAAGCATCCTGGCATGAGTTTGATTTCAACTTGATCCATTGCAGAAACATTTGTTATGTATTGCATGCCTGATAAATGCACTGTTTGCAACACTGATCATGATCTTGTTAAGGCAAAGCTGCAATTACATTGTATAAAGATCTATTATACAATGCTGAATATCACTAATATGAAGGACTCACACATATGCAAAGTTTCATTATGTATTTGAATGTTCTTTTGAAAACTATCAACTTGGTTCCCTTGAGTGTGACACCTTGTGGCTATGTCTACACTTAACATTTCAGCTCAAATTACTGAATTCGAATTAGTTCAAATTAATAATTATTAATTTGAATTCGGTAAAGTCAAACTGACACAGCCACACCAGAGACTCCAATTCGAATTGGCATGTCTATGGACTGGACTTGCCATTTGAATTGGAGAGGGGCACCATGTTAGTTGTGGCGAGATGGCTTTGTAAAACGGTTACTGCCACAGCCAATCCCCTGCCAGGCTCTGGCACTCTGAGCCCAGCAGAGGGAAAAGCATCCCCTGTCCAGCTCCAGCTACAGTGCGGCTATAGTTGGGGAGGGGATGCGTTACCCCATGCCAGGCTCAGAGTGCTAGAGCCTGGCAGGGAAAATTTCCCCTGTAAGGGTGGAGCCTTCCCCCCAGGGAGTCACGTGCTGGCAAGACACCCTGGTGTGCGGCTCCTGCAGCACTGGCTGCCCATTGGGAACGCAGCCCTGCGGGCGGCTCCTTCACAGCTGATCACCCGCAGGGAAGGCACCCTGCTGGGTGGCTCCTGCACAGCTGGCTGCCTGCCAGGAAGGCACCCCAGTGGGTGGCTTCTGCAGTGCCGGCTGCCTACTGGGAAGGCACCCCCACGGCTGGCACCATCCCTGCTGGTGCACGTCCAGCAGGGATGGAGTCACCTGCGGGGGTGCCCTCCTAGCGGGTGGCCAGCGCTGCAGAAGCTACCCACCGGTGTGCCTTCCCTGAGGGTGGCCAGCTGTGCAGGAGCCGCCTGCCAGCATGCCTTCTCCACGGGTGGCCAGCTGTGAAGGAGCTGCCCGACGAGGTGTCCTCCAGTGCACAGCTCCCTGAGGAGAAGGTGTGCGGGGGTGGCCAGTGGCCAGCCAGGCTGGAGACGGGGCTGGGGTCCCTGTCCCCAGCCGGGGGAGAGGAACCCCATTGCTCCCCCCAGCCCAATGTGGCTGGAGGGTGAAGGCACCTTTGGGGCTGCTGCCCCAGGTGCTGTAGTGCTGGTCTTCCTCCCAGTGAGTTCGAATTGACATGACCACACTGGGTCAATTCGAACTACTGGGTTCAAATTGACCCTGACTTTGATGTCAAACGAGGTTTGACTAATTCAAAGTGAGCTTTCATCAATATGAACTGAGGAGGTCCTCAGTTCCAATTGATGAAAGTGGGTATGTCCATGCACTTAACAGAATTCAAATTGATGACACCCAATTTGAATTCTGCTCTAAGTGTAGGCATACACTGTGAGAATATTTTTAAAATAAGTTACTGGCTACCGCCAAGGATGTCTTTGGAACCACAAAGAAGAAACATCCTGACTGGTTCACAGTCTCTGAACATCTGCTGCTTTTACTTACAGAAATGAAGTCAGCTCGCCTAATTCTATTTCAATAGCCAAGCAAGCTCAGAACTTTCATGTTTAAAAAGACTGAGGCTGTGGTTCAGAAGTCACCAGAAATTTGCCCAGAATATTAACAAGCAAAAAGGTTCAGCTCTGTGTTGAAAGAGGGGACCTCCGTGGTACTTATAATTAAATTAAAGAAGCACTTTAAAAACCTGACAGGGAAGAATGGTACCAGATTGACTGATAGGCAAGAACAACTTGACCAACGGATAGAGCATTACGAAGGACTTCATTCAGTGGATGCCATTATCTGTGACACTGCCATAGCTACCATTCTCCAGCATCTGACAAGAAAGGAGCTAGACCAGACACCAGCTCTTGAAGATGCAGAGAAAGCTATCAAAGAGACTGTGGCTGAGAAAATAGCACACAATAATTTGATATCTCCAGAGTGCCTAAAGATAGGGGGAGAGGATGGGAACCTTGCAAATGACACACATGCACTTCTCTGTGCATATTGGGAAGAAAGCTGTGTCCTTGGATCCGAAAGATGCAAAGATAATTTCTCTGTATAAAAACAAAGGAAACAGAGCAGACTGGAACAGCTATCAAGGGATATTTTTGCTCGCCGTGACTGACAAGGTGCTTGCAAAGGTCCTGCTGAAAATACTCCCAACTCCTTGCTGAGAAAAATCTATTCTGAGTGTTACTTTAGGCTCAGAGTTAGACACTCAACAATCAGTATATCCCTCACATTGCACTTGTGAGAAAAAAAAACATGAACAACTGGTTGTTCTTTATGTAGCATTCATTGACCTATACAAAGTTTCTGACAAAGTTATCAGAAATGGCATCTATAAATCCTGTTGAAAATTGACTGTCCATAAAAAGTGCTCTTCCTATCCAAGTTGTTCATGAAGGAATGAAGGCAACCATTCAGTACAAAATGAATCATCTGAGTTTAGTATTGATATTGTTATGAAGCAAGGCTGCATCTTAGCACCCACTGGCTTTGTCATCTTCTTCTCTATTCTTAAGTGCATCTTTGGAAATGATCAGTCTGGCACACTAATTGAAATGGGGATGGATGGCAGCTTTTTTACCATCAAATGATCCCATAGCAGAAAGCATGCAACCCAGCTTACTTTTCACAACTGACACTGCATCATCTCTAATTCACCCAATGAATTACAGGTCATAATAAATAAGTTCTTGGATGCATGTGCCAAGCTTGACATGGTAATGAGTCGCAAGAAAACAGGTGTCATGTCACAAGTTACCAACAGTTCATCTAAAATCTATGTCAGTAATGAAGCTCTGGAGACCATGGATCACTTCTGCTATCTAGGCTCAATTCTTACCAGCTCACTTAAACTTAATAAGGAACTTAATGTTAGAATCAGCAAAGTTTCTGTCACTTTTGGCAAACATAGCTTACATGTTTGGAGCAAGTTGTTAACCTTGAACACAGAGGTGCCCCTCTGTCAAGCTTGTGTCTTTGGTATCTTCCTTCACAGTTGTGAAAGCTATGTAATCCAAGAAGTAGCAGAGACTGATCAGTTTCCACTTCTGCTGCCTTAGAAAAATCCTTGGAGTTAGTTGGGACCAATGGCTTGGCAATAACGAGATCCTTCAGAGAACTTCCGTAAAGTCTATGCAGATTATGCTGGATGGTTGGAGGCTTTGGTGTTTGAGATATATGGAGTGCATATCTCAAGATCATCTGCTGAAGGGTATGCTCTGCAGCCCACTTAAGAACCGCCTGCTACGTGACTTTGCTGCAGTAACAATGTCAAACAAGGTCTCAGGAAATTCAGCATTCTCACTTACAACTGGGAAGATCCTGCTCACAATCACTCAGTTTTGAAAATCTGAGTTAAGACTGGGACAGTCACCTACTTTGATGCCCACAGCTGAGGCAGAAAGTATAATATGCTTCAACCTCCTTCTGGTGATTAGACCTGTGAACTCTTTCTGCTCTTGGGGTTCTTTTCCCATACTATTGCTATGAACCATTGATGGACTGACTTTGTCATCTGTCAAGATGTTGGACAGCCAATAAGACCATAGAACATGATTCTTAAGCTACCTGCAACTGGCAGAGTCATATGGGAACCATTGCAAGCTATATGCATTAGAGTAGCCCAGCCCCAAACTGCTCTAAGCCTAAACAAAGGCTGCGAAGCAACTGAGTCCTCCACTTTGCTGCACTGAGTAGTTCTCAGAGAATTTACACCAGAAAGACAAGAGCTTCTGGAGACAGAAAATGGCACCTGAGAGATCTCTCAAAGTGCTCTGAGAGGTCATGGGATCTGCATGATGGGAAACAGAGATCTGATCACATGGTCTGGTTTATATATTGCTTCTGAATTCTTCCCTCCTGTGTTTTAAATGAGCTCTCCTTGGCATGATGTCCAATGGGACATCATTTAAGGGGAACAAGGGCCTTTCTATTCTTGCTGAATGTATAGACATGCCCTCAACCTCATTTTTCCTATGGACTACAAACTACATTACACTTCAGTAAATTCAACCCTGAATTAGTGGAGGCCATTTTAAACAGCTCACTTCAGTTTAAGTTCCAAAAGGGTAGCTGTGCTAGTCTAGTTCAGCAAAACAAACAAGAAGTCTTATTGCACTTTTAAAGACTAACAAATTTATTTATCATATGAGCTTTTGTGGGTGAAAATCCTGCTTAATCAGACATTGTGAAGATGGGGGAACTTACAGAAACAATTTAATTTAAATTCAGTTTAAGTGGTAGTCATACAATAGGTGTAACTTAGGACCAGTGAAATCATATTTCTTTTCCAGTTTTTTCTAGCATATCCAGTTTCATGGGGAGAATAACAAAATTCAATCTATATCCTAACCCAACTCTGTCAATATGGTACTTAGCTGTTTATTAACATACCTCCACTCTTGCTCTCTCTTTGGGGCAAATAATTGTAACACTATTGAAAAAATAGACTTTTTAAAAAATCAGAGCTAGGACTAAGTGAATCAGATGAGTTAGTCATAATTTTAGGAGCATTATGTTTGAGAGTTATGGAAATGTTATAGCTATATATGTGTTCTTTACAACCCACACAGTCTTATATACACATTGGGGAAGAAAAACAAAATTTTTCTGTCCATTTACCTGAACATTTATAATGTGCTCATTCTTAACCAAGAACAAAGCTATGAAAATACAAGACTGGGTTTATTGAAACAGAGAATTATCAGTATGCCAGAATATAAGAGGAAGCGAAAGCAATGTTCCCATGAGATGTGTGATAAGCATTTTGTGTTCATAATGTATGCATCCCTTGGTGCCTCTGCACCTGTTATACATTTAGGTACATTTTACAATGATAGTTGAATTTCTAAGCCTGGAAGATGAAGAACAAACATTTTTCAAACTGCTATCTAACTTGACCTTGCCAAGTGTATATATATCTATCTATCATGCATCATGCACGCCAACTCCAGATTTAAACATGTAAATGTGTGCTGGCACACAAGTGCCCATGTGAGAGTGCCATAAATAATCTATCATTTACTCATTTCCCTGCTCATATTTGGATTGCTTGTATGAAAATTTTCCATGCACGACTTGGGAAACCACTTTGTAAAAACTGCCCCATATGGTAAAAAAAAAAGTTTTGTAACGTGTCCAAATAAGGACAGTGAAGTAACAAAATGAAGCAGGATGGCGAGCCTTTTACAAACCATACATTGATTCCGAGCCCTCTGGCATATATTAAGAAGTCTACTTTCCCACTTCCCTCTTTCTTATCAACAGTCACATCCAAACTAATGAAAACTCTATCTTTGTTATATTATATGCTGCATTGATTCACATATAACCAAACACATTACCTTGGGCTTGCTGCAGGAAAGAATCCATCTTCTGAGCAACTCGTTGGGCTATACAGAGAGAATCTCTATAGTAGCAGTACCTTTTACAAGATAGATCTTAAAGTAAGCCTTTGTATTTCTCACAAAGAAAGACATTCTCATTCACATGATATTCTTACAGACTAAAGTGAGTTTTACTTCTGTTTGAAGCTTCCTCAGACAGAAGAAGTGAGTAAAGAACAAGATGCTTATTGAATAGCATGACTTTGTTTTCCTGGTATAAAACACTAGTGAACTCTTATTGAATAGCATGACCTTACTGTCCTGGTATAAAACATTAGTGAACTTGCCTCCTTTGTAGGCATGATGATGCTACAGGAAATGCCACTGGGGAGGAAGCAGTTCACTTTATTTCTGTTACCTATGATACTGACTGACAGTGCTTGCTCTCAAAGACTGGTAGATTCTAAAAACTACCACCATCACCAACACACCAATGTCTGCACTGAAGAAAAATGATGTCTCAGAAAGTATCTGATAAGGGAAAAGGATAGGTTTGCAATCAATTACTCATCACACAGTTACCCAATATAAGTGGATATTTTCTCATTAACAATGCCTCAGTACTGACATTATGTAGTGGTCCATTGTACATCTGTTTCAGCATTTCTGGGAAAAATTCCCATGAGGCATTACTAGAAGCCTCTCAGTTACTATTTAAAGCTTAGATGAGACTCTAACGTGTGCATGCACACATATGGAAATCAAAGCTAGCATTTCATCTGTTATCTTGTTAAGACTATGCACAGTTTTTGAAACAACAAATTACAAGTAAATAAATTATTTTGCCTCAGTTTATGTCTTCCACCAGTGGAAATGAGACTGCAAAGCCTTTGTAATGGCAAATCTGCCCAGAATAGAGTCATAAAGATCCTCTGTTCACTCAAGTAATAGGTTATTTTCTGTGAGGACCTGCTACTACTAGGGGACATGACAAACTTAGCTAGCATGTTATATAGTCTCCTCACAGGGGGAGCTAATTCTAAGCATCAGAGTCCTAAAGCAAATCAAATTACCATGTGGATAACTACTTGTAATGGTTCATAGTAGGAGTCATCAGTGAGGATTGATCTAGAGCCTCCATACAAAAATGCATGGGCTAGAGGACCAAAGGAATAACTCTGTTATTTGGCAGCAGTTATCAGACGAACATGGTTTGTTGAGGACAGTTGTGCCAATCAGGTTGACCAATATTGATGGCCACATAATGGCATAGTAGAGTGTAGTTCCCAGATCACTTTGGCAAATCCATGAATTTCTGGGGTAACACCACAGAAAATATCAAATAGGGTTAAGGTGTGTTCCCCTTTGTGCCTTGATGGAGAATTTGAGAACATGGTATACTGGGATGCTTTTGTCCATCATGGTGACATAGTTGAAGAGCATACAATATCATCAGGGCTGGCCCAAGCTGATCATTTCTGCAGCAGCATGATATAACACTATGAGTGTTGTCAAAGAGGGTTGTGTGACTGTATGTGATTTTCAATGGCCAATGTGCCTATCATGGCTTCAACAGGATCCTAGGAAAGCTGTGGGATGTTGTACTGGTGATGGGTGCTCGTTTGTGAGTAGCTGGAAAATTCAATGAGAGCTGATCATCAAATAGTTTATAGTTTGAGTTTGCTGGTGCTTTTGTGTTGCCATAGACTCATTGAAATTTCACTATGACCTAAAGTCAGTGGAATGGATTATTGCACAAAGTTTGAAAACAAACAAATACACACAAAATGCAAAACCCAACAAATCAGTAATCAAATCCACGCATACCACAAATCACCTCTAGACAAAAACCAAGAATGGCAATTTTCAGCTGTAAATGTTTTGGAAAATTATCCATGTGCACATGAACTATTTTGTAGCCTTAATTATAGTGATCACGGCTGGTTACTACTGTAATTATAGATACAATTTAAATTGCAATAGCAATTCAGAATTCAATTATTACAACATTTTATTAATAAGTCAGAGCACATCTCTTTCACCTTACATGTTGTGTATTTTTCCACTCTCTTCTGCTATTACCTACAGCCGTGACCAAATATAATATTGTAGTCAAGATTTAGTAACAGCAAGTACAGTAGGGAAGGAGGAGAGGTGAAAGCATATCTGAACTTGACGTTGAACAAATTTTCTCTTATTTACAATTTCAGGAAGTAGGATTATGTGAATCCATTTATTTATTTAAAAAGCAATTGAAAACTTTGTGATGTGAAGCATTATAAATTTGTTAAATTATTTATTATGTTAAATAGTAATTAATGGCAGCATGCTTAAAATTTAATTGTTTGCTGAGATTATCAGTTGAACTATGTGATGCATGATAAAATGTATAGTTTTCTCTTTTAATTAAAAATGTCAAAAAATCTAAATCTATTTAGAAACAAGAGCAGAAGTTAATGAAAGATTTGTTATAAAATATTGCACCATGTTTTCCCTGGCATCATTAAAGGAACCTGAAACTTTTTAATTTCTTTCCTTCTTTCTTGTTTAAATTTAGTTAACAAAGACTGAAACTGCTGTCTGGAATTTTTAATGGATAATTAAGCAACTTAATAAAGTTCTGATGATAAATTAGAATAATTTAGTTGGCATATTGAAGACCCTTAAGAATAACATGTAGGTTACTATTGTCACTTTCCCTGACTTATGTTCACTCATCTTCACCTTTGCCAAAAGGAAAATCAGCCACTCTAGGTTTTTCAAATGGCAGCTCTGCTGAGAAGAAGGATCAAATATCCATCATGGTAATGTCAGAAATACACAACACTCTGTTTTCTAGGGTTGGCTTAGGGCTCTTAAGAGTACCTTGATTTGGGAACTCACAGAAGTGACCCTCATTTCAGTTTGTATGGGTGGCCATTTGCATGGTTTTCAGCAGAGTACTATGCAATTTATGCTCTACACAATCAGTGGTGCCAAGTGGTTTTTACCCTTGCTCAAACTTACATAGGCTGCAAAACCCAGAGGGCTATGGCCTGACCACTTTTAAAAAGTTGCTCTGTACTAAATCAAGATGGTTACTACTGGAGCAGTAGAGTATTGTTCTGGCAACATGGTTGCAATACCACTGAAATTGGATCCTGCTTCCCCTCCATACGGAAATGGCCAAATTTCAGGGAGGTGGACTTCAGTCAAGCACCTGAGGTCACAACGCTACTCAAGTTTGGGCTAGCTCACCGTTTTTTCATATGGAAAGAAGATCAGAACTAATGGTGCTATGACCTAACTAATGTACTGTGTGAATACAAGAGTGCGGTGGATCTCCCCAGCCAGGGTGGGGAGACCGAGGGTTCCTGAAAGAGGAGAGTGGGCACAGGTGGGGGCCAAAACAGGGTCACTGCTGGGGCAGCAGAATGCCACCTCCTCTGCACACACCAGTAATATCTGAACTGGCACAACTGCACACAATCCCCTTTCCCTTTTGTTCTTCCACTCTTGACTGTTGCCTTTTTCACATTTACCCCTATGGCCCCAAGTCAAAAGAGCACTTAAGCACATGCTTACCAGAACTCAGTGGGACCCACTACTTACAGGTTTCCCTTCCATGTTCAGAGAAGATCCTCAGAGAAGACTGCATAAGAATTGCCTGAAAGGCTCCCACATCCACAGTGTACGTGATGTACAACCCCAGGCAGTTCATCTCCCCCACACTCATCTATTGCCCATTCCTACCTTCTTCACTACTAAGTGCTGCTCCCATTGGAGACAGTACTTCATTCATGCTGCCTCCCCATTGCAAATGTATTCCCCCAATCCTTGCTGGTCATACATCCCTCCATGCAACTTACTGATGATCTTCTCCTGGCTCCCTTCCTATCTACTGTGTGTTTGTGGTATGTGCAAGGAGGCAGACAATTACTTCGCTTTCCTGCTCCCTAAGACCCAGAGAGATGGATGGTGCTTACAGATACTCCTAAAGGGTCACCATAATTCCTCTTCCCTTGTGTTCCAGATGAGGGGGAGTCACTGTTGGCCATAATTAGCAATTTTTCACCCCCCCTCAGCAAATCCCACAGAAGGTGACAGTATGAACATTTGCTTTGGAGAAGTGTTCCACTCTGAAAAATAAGATCAAAGTAAAATAAATTTGTTTTATTCTCAGTGCAGTATGCTACTCATTATCATTATTATTACTATTTATTATCTGTATGATCATAGCAACAGCAGCTCCAAATGAGATTGTAGAGCTAGCGTACAATGTGCTGTACAAACACGTAATGAAAGCAACTGCCTGCCCCAAAGAGCTTGCAGTCTAAATAGACAAGACAGACAACAAACAGAAGGGGAAAAAGAGGCAAAATCATTCTTCTCAGTACCTCTTCATTTATAGCTAATTGTAATCACTCATTGATGAAAAATCATGGAGTAAACATCATTCTGACTCATCTAGTAACTGATCATTTTATACTTTTTCTAGATCATTTATAACATCAGGCTAAATATTACGATATTGCCACAAATATGTCAGCTTGTCATGCTAATTAACACATCACCAACACAAACACTTATGCAATAAGATACTCTTGAATATATTTGCAGGAATCCAAATAATTTACATGTATGGTTATTAAACTGTCAGAATTTCATTTTAGATTCACTCACAGACATAATGCTAGCACAAAGCATATGCACTTTTTCTCATCAAAGCACACATATAGTTTGCATTTTCATCAATCTGGGGCACTTTCTAATAACAATTTTTAAAAACAGAAAGCTGAGTACATTTACATTGAAAAAATAATTTTGGCTTATACTTTAATGGTTATCTGTGCTTAGAATTCACAGCATGAAACCAATACTGTGTTCTAGAAACTTCATTTTTGTACTTTTCTGGGACACATTAGAGGGAAATATCATTCTGAGCAATAAAAACCTTTGAGATTTTCAAATGGTTAATGCTGCACAATAAACAATAACATATCACAAATGAAATAACTTCAAAGGATCCATAGAAGCACTGCTTTATTACCTTCGAAATTATGAAAAAATAATGAACGCATATTGAAACCATTACTCACCATTAATGGGCTCTTAAGACTTGTGGCAATTTATTACTTTCTTAATGTACTCTAGTTATAAGATTCTAAGTGTCAAACCGATAATGACGCTAAATAATTTGAATGAACATCTGTAGTACAATAGCAGCTGTTGGTTTTTCCTCATACACAGTGAATGCAAATCTCAAATTTCAGCAGAAATACTGGAGGACCTAGATCATTCATACATAAAACCCATGGTTAAGTAGCTTTAGGGTTGTCCTGATGCAAAGTATCAAAAGCAGGCAGCATTGTGAATAGATATTGTAGCATTGTGACAAATCTCATCATCATGCACTGGTATGGTGTGCTGATAATTACTCACTTAAATTAATAGGATTCTAAGCTGGACATCATCAGTTAGATGGCTTGGGCCTACTATCAATTATTTCCTTTTTGGTTCTAATTCTTGAAACCCATTCATTAATTCCAGTTTCCAATGTCAAGCTACCTTCTTTTGTTCATCATTCCTTTTCTCTCTTTAATATTATTTGACAGTTCAGAAAAACTTAACTTTTCACATATGTACATAAGCAATATATTTTGACGTGTTATACCCCTGTATGAAAGAGCTCTTGCTTTACCTAGTGGGGCATGGCCGATACACTGTTGCAAAACAATAAGAGACATGAGTGTTAATTTTGAATTCTACTTTGTTAGTGTCATAACAGCATTAATATTATGTAAACATAATTCTGCAGGCTAAGTTGTTTGATGGCAATCTTTTGAAGATGAAAAATAATCCCCTAGGAGCAAGAGTTTGCAGAATGATCCAACATATAGAACAGTAAAACCTTGATTATAAATTATCTGAAAAGCTATCATCCAAGCCAAGTTCATGACCACCAACACACACTCACTATATTAAAATTCACTGGGTTATCCAAAACTTTGTTCATATAAACTTATATAACGCCTCCCAAGATGTTTGGATAACAAAGGTTATTATACTGTACACATTTGCTAATTTTCTTTAGAAGGGCCCACTGGTGAACTCTTTACTTCTACTGATGAAGTTTTGCTGAGTAGCTCTATGACTCCAGTGAGATTAACTACACGCTAATGGGATCAAAGTGTTCACAATCTGGCAGTAAGTGTATATTAGAAAAGGACAAGAGTCCACATTTTAAAGAACACCCTCACAATTTTTGTTAATCAGCACTAGTGTTGAGTGATCTTGGGAAATGATCTTTGCAATGATTCAACATGCACAAAAATTAAATGGTTTATGGAACAAAGTGAGCTCCTCTAGAATAGAACTGGAGGTAAAAAAATAGAGTTATGACAGCCACTCTCTCACCCCTACATATTTCCAGCCCCTTTCTTATACACTCCAACTCACTACATTGACACTCACATGGCATTACTCTAAAATACATATAGGTTGAAGCTCAGCTTGATGTACCAAGGCAAAACCCCAATAGCTTAGTGTGCTTACTTATATCAGGGCTGAATATAGTCTGCAAAGAGAATTTTAAAAGCAAAAGTACTAATCTGATCAAGACTATGTAAGGGCTGTCATAGCCATGCAGCATTTTTTTTAACAGTATAAAACACAGGATCAAACTTCTAGCCTATTATAATTACCTGTAAGAGTATAATTACTTTTCAGAGGTTACATTGCAAACAGTGCTGGACTAAGGGGTCCTGGGGCCCTTGGCTTGGCACTTTTGTGCTCCTCCCTGGACTTGGGGGGTAGGGTGAGCCATGACCCTGGAGTCAGAGGCTGTGGCCAGCTGCAGCACTTCCAGCCATGGACCGGCTGGTCTGTCCCCTGGAGGTGGGGCTGGGCAGTGCATGACCGCTGCGCTCTGTGGGCAGGGCTGGATAGTGCATGGGGTGGCCTCTTGTGGTGACCCTCCAGGGCTCAGAGCAATGTCCAGCCAGTGTGCCAGCCTCAGCTGTGGGGGCCTGGATGCAGTGTCCTGACATTGCTGTGGGGCCGGGAGGGCCTGGATGCCACTCTGTGCTCCGACTGGCCCTGAAGCACCAAGCCCACACACAACTCAGCCCCACCTCTAGGGGCAAGCTGGCTGGCCTGGGGTGGGGCAGGAGCTCAGTGGATCCCTGTGGCCTCTGACCCGAGGGCCCCACCCCTCCAGGTCCAGTGCCACCACCTCAGCCCAGCTGACGTTGTACCAGCAGGGCCAGATCAGCAGCTGGGGGAGCCCCTGTGTTGATCCAGTCCTGACTGCAAATTTGTTGTCTTCTGATTTTGATGGCATGATCTGTATTAAGACTTACTCAGTCACCCTTTCTATCATGTCAAAAATCTTCATACAACGCTATGACATAACAGGTGCAGCATGACCCAGTGCCAAACTCTACAATGAAGATGTGTACGTGTGGCACTTTGGTAAGGAAGCTTGTGTAACCCACATGCCTAATATGGAGATTCCTTTTTAAAAGCTCTATTGGTAGGGGCTGAGCAGGAATGAGTTGCATCTGTGTCACCGGTCCTAGGTAGGTGCACAATTTGCACTCCAAGTTCACACTCAGAAGTTTCTGGAACTGAGTGTGGTAGGTTTGGGTATGCTCAATGGGCACATCTACACTACAGAGGTTTTTTTCAGGATAAGCCTCCTTGTCCCAAAAAAACTTTTCCATCTCCGGGCAGGCATTTTACTTTTTCAAAAAAAGCGCTTTGGTAGTTCAAAAAACTGAAGTGCTTTTTCGAAAAAGTTAAACCTAGGTGGCTTTTGAAAGAGCGGCTTTTTCAAAAAAGTTTTTTCAAAAAAAGCCATCACCGGATGGGGCAATGGCTTTTCTCGAAAAAGCGTGCCTATCTTTTCCATGGGCTTTCTTTTTTTCCGAAAAAGAGAGTCTTGAGTGTACTTCCTTTTTTGAAAAAGAAATGCTGCTTTATTCAAGCAGGAGAGTCGCTTTTCCCGAAATAACATTTTTCAAAAAAGAGGTTATCATTAAATAATTAAATTGAAAAAAGTTAATTCAAATTAGTTATTTTGAGGTAAAATGTTTTGCAGTAGAAAAATCCAATAGGTTTCCAGTAGCTGGATTTGGACTCCATGTTTGAAGCTGCTTGCTTTGCAAAAAGCCCCAGACCCTTTGTGAGTTGCAAAAGCTGAGCCACAGAAGCAGACTGTTTTCTCTTAACTCTGAAGCATTTTGCAGCAAGTTAGTACTATTGTTAACCCCTCAACAAGGATGCCCTGGCAGTGTTAGTTATAGAAAGGCGAAACTGGGAGGGAAAATGAGGGTTTTTTAATTTTAATTGTATACTTGAAATGTTTGATTTTAGCCAAACTATTTTAGTTTTTAAAAGTGCCACAAGACTACTTGCTTGTCTTGCTGAACTAGAATAACATGGCTACCCCTTTGGAATACATTTCTCTGGAGACTGATCTCTTTAGATTTGATTTGTTTTATTTCTGTTTATGTATAATTGTGAAGACTTATGTGTATAATTGTATATGACTTTTAAAGTAGCACTGTTATATTGAAAAAATAAATTGTTGCTGGTATTATTAATTATTTTTTCTTTATCATTATAAGATTTTTGTCAGGTTGGTGCTTAATTCTTAAGTTCACTCCTTTCGTTCTTTTGAACTTCTATGTGGGAAGGTTGGCCCCTGTGCAATCCTTGCTGTAAATCCTCAGTGACTGAATGGGTGGCCAGGTGCTTTTCTGTGAGTGGTGTTTTTAGGCACTAGGAGATGGGCAACGACATAAACACTTATTCTGCATTTCTCAAACTAATTTAGCCACATAACACATTTGAACTTGGAATATATTGATGGAACACATGCATGCTGCCTCATGTATTGCTCAAAAGTTGATTTAAAAGAGTTAGAAGGAAAATATCGCTAGCATTGGAATTTTTTCATGGAACACCTATTCAAATCGGTAGAACACTAGTGTTCCGTGGAACGCAGTTTGGGAAACGCTGATGTAAGTCCACCCAACATTTACACTTTCATGCATTTCACCTCCTTATGACCCCCAAAAAATTATTTTCTGGGGGCCTGCAAGAGAGAAATTTCCAGAATGACCTTGAGAACCTGAAATCTGCAAAGGAAATGATTTCCACATGGTTTTAGCAGTTTACATATTTAGATATGCTTAAGCCAGATCAAGTGTAGGTTTGAGAAATGCAGGGTATGTATAGAATCCTCACACAGAGGCAAAGGATGTATCACATCAGACTAAGCTGACAGGGGTGGTACAAAAATTTTATCAGATTAACCTGACAAGAACAATTTTAAATGTTAACTAATATTTGAAGCACAGACCAGGTATAGTAATGGCCCATGCAGCACATAGATTAATCCCCATATGTCCAAGGATGGAGATGGAAGATTTACAGTATTAAAAATTTTATTAAGAAAATGTTATAAAGGAACAGATAATCATAATGTTAAAAATAGGGAGTGACTGGGCATCCAGGTGCACAGTACAGGTCTTTGGGAAAGGAACATGTTGCAGTAAAGACGGCAAGTGCAACCAGTACATGAGTTACAGTATTTTGGATGGAGAAAGTCAAGACTATGGGTTTAGAATACAAAAGAGTTAAGAAATTTGGGAACATTGCCTTTATAGATATTGCAGAGGGTATACAAGGCGTGGTGGAATAGTACATGTGTTAATAAAAGTTGGCCGTCCTAAATTAAGTTAGTATTATGGTGTCAAGAGTCCATTAGAAGATACATTCCTTACTACACATGATCTTAGCCACAACAGGACACCTTGATCTTAGCCCTAAAAAGGCTTGAGAGGTGGCACTACACTACCTTAAATCTGATAAAAACAGATGCTACACCACAGAGATAATTCCTGCTGTATCTTGGGTGGTTTAGGGCAAATCATGGACCTCAGCTGACCACTCTGCTAATATAAATGGCCAATAAATCTGCCCAGACTGGTCAACTGAGGCAGCCCTGGGTGATATATGACTGACATAACTGGCCCTGTTCCACTGCCTTGCAACACCTGACATTGGTGCCATAACAAAAGTAATGTGGGTTTGCAGGAGTGGGGGTAAATGTGGCTAGAGCACTGCTATGTTTTGGTATTTGCTGACTGGGAAGATGCTGTTACCAGTTAAGGAATGGGACCTAAACTAAAATCATGTTCTCAAAAGTGTTTATTATATTGAGAGCAAAGATCATGTTTTCATTCCCCCTTCCTGAAATTCACTCTGTTCTCTTCAGTCATAGCCAAACACTTGGGCCACTAGCTGTACCTGGGGTTTCAAAGTCTCTTTTATAAAAGTAACTCTTTTCCAGTTGTGAATATCGAAGCACCTGACTTTTACAATTTTATAATTTTTAGAATATATTTCAATAACCTGCAATAGTCAAAGATATTTTTTCATATTTGGTAATTAAGTTATATCTCAGCTGAGAATCAGTGCACCAGGTTTCAGCTTCAAGTGAATATAAATGACTGAGTTATAAAGCTCTAAAAACAGGAATTCAAAATGCAATCACTGACATAACCTTCATTTGGGCCCCTACAGTATTATGAAAGACATTTAGCAAACAACAAGGTAGCTAATGATGCAGTGAGCATTTTCATACAGCAGTCAGAGACAATTCACCACACATAATTAGAGCATTACTAGAGACATCAGCTGTCTAGCACGCCTGAAAAACAAATGTCACCTGCTTCAAAATACGTTAGTGATTGTAATTGGCTTATGTGCAAAGCTTTAAAAATCATAGAAGGAAAAGAATACAAAAATACTATGCTAATGACATGGTTCACATCTTGTTGTTTTGAAACAACACAGAAATTTGGAAGAGAAACTTGTTTCTCAGTGTCATCTATTGACCTTTATAATAAAATGAAGGTGCAAACGTTTTGTCCAACAGACAATGACTAAGTACTATGAAGTATATTATGTACTGGCTAATCTCATTGCAATAGTTGAATAGGTTTGAGGAATACAGAATAAGTTCCTAAATTAGTACACGTCTCCTGTCTGGAGTACAATGCTGACCTGTTCATCTGGTTGATACTATGTCACCCTCTAGTGGTGGATGACTAAGTACATGAACCTAAGGTTGCTATAGTTAATTGAGTTATAAAAGCAGCATTGGACAAGCCATATCAGGTCATCTTATTTGTTCTCCTAGAATATATTCAAATTGGAAATTTTTAGTATAACTTTTTATACTGATTTTAACCCAGTGTAAACCTGTGACATTTGTACAGTTATATACAGCACATGCACCAATTTATTAAAGTGCTATTTTCAGCATAATATTATTTTCAAACATTCACAGATGTGACAAGACCACAGTGAGCCAGATTTGCACTCATCATCTAGAACCAATTGTACTTCACATTCAGATGATAAAACAGTTCAAGAATAATAACAAACAAGGCGTACTTTGGCACTTTTAAAGACTAACAGATTTATTTATTGCATGAACTTTCATGGGAGAAAATCCCACTTCATCAAGCATCTGATGAAGTGGGATTTTCTCCCATGAAAGCTCATGTGATAAATAACTCAGTTAGTCTTTGAAAGTGCCACAGGACTCCTTGTTTGTTTTGCTGAACTAGACTAATATGGCTACCACTTTGGATCAAAGAATAATGGAGCAACTCTGCGGGGTGCCGCTGCACATAAAAATTAGGTGGGGGCCTGGGATCACACTGGCCTCTCAGGCCCCAATCTGTTCCCTATGCCCCCTCTGCTGGTTTGCCAAACCCTTCCCTAACTTCCCCTCCCCCCTGCAGTCCTCCGAACCCTCTCCCACCATTGGTCTCCACTGCCCCAAGCCAACCCCTCTCCTACGCCCTTTCCCCAAAGGGCTGTCATGCCTGCCCCAGACTCCCCTCCCCCCCAGATCCCTTAACCTGGCCACTGGAGGAGAGTGCAGCCACGGCAGAGGCTGAGGCTGCCAGCCTGACCGTGCTGTGAGCATGCTCGGAGCACACGAGTGATGCCTCTGACTCTGATACAAATTGACCTGTGTATATTTCCTTAAATTCCTCTAAGGGCTCAATTGTAGCTTTAAGCTATCATCCTCCATAGGGGATGATATAGAGGTGGACGCCCCAGTAAGACCTCATAGAAACATTGGCTATGTCTCCATGTACACTTTAAATCGGATTAATGATGATGAATTCAATTTAAAGTATTGCATAGCTATACTAGCTTTACTCAGTTCGAAATAAGGACATCCCTCAATTCGAAATAAGGAAAGGTCATTTTGAAATGATAAAACCTTCCTTAAATTCAAAACAATGGTTAAATCAAACATATTAATTTGATTTAACCCAGTGTAGCCAGGTTATTTCAAACTAACCATTAGTTCGAATTAACACATTTTGCCCTTCTTCCGCCCAGGGTGCCCTTCTCTTTCTATATATTGGGTGGGAGCATGGCCTTTCTTGGGGTCACATTGCCATACCTCCCATGGTACCCCTCTCCTAAATCAAACTAGCAAGTCCTGTCCATGGACATGATTTGGGTTTCTAGTGAAGCCATGTTAATTTGATTTAACTTAATTTAATGATTATTAGTTTGATTTAATTAGACTGATTTAAGATAAGTCAATTTAAAATCTAAGTTTAGACATAGCCATTTTGCTTGAGGTATGTGGTACTCTGCGACTGCTTCACCTTCTGGAAGGGAACTGTATTGTTCCAAGTGAGGCTGGCACCTCTTTCAGGAGACTGTTCCTTCCAGAGCAGGAACCACTTTGACACAGCCCTTGCCCTGCCTAAGCACAAGGAAAACAATTATACCTGTGCAAGAGCCAGGACCAGATTATCAGAGAGGCTACAGCGGTTGAATCCCTGGGCTCTGGCCAAAAGGGGAGCGCCATACTCCAGCCCCTAAAATCTGTACCCAATCCATCCCTTCATCCTGCTCAGTGCTGACAGGACTTGGGGGGACACTGAAAGTATTCCTGCCTTGCTGGCACTGGGGGGCAGGACTCTGGGACCAGAGGCTGGATTCTCTGCTCGCTCTGCCCAGAGGTTGGGCTGATCGGCATGCAGCTCAGCCTACTCTCCAGTATGTCCTTCCAGGGCCTGTGGCTCTGGGGACGGAGGGAACTGCACCTGGGGCCATGCCAAGCACCAGCTGGCTCTGCTCCTAGGAGTAGAGTGGCTGGAGCAGGGTTGGGGCAGGGCCATGCCCAGCAACAGCCCAGCAACAGCCCAGCCATAGGTTTCCATGTTGTGGAGGGGGGACATGGTGGGTATTATGTAGGGGAAAAACCAAAAACCAACAAAACTGGTTTTACCTAACATCCTAATGGTCTAGTTCTATTACTGTGGCAACCCACTCTATGGTCTAACTCTGTTACTATGGGAACCCAAATACACAACAGTGCGGCTCCAGGTGGGGAGTGGAGGGCATCCTGGGGCCCTCAGGCTTGTTAATCTGGCCCTGGCAGGAGCTTATGGCTTTGTTCAGCATCACATCCATGCAGGCAAGGTGAAATCATACCTCAAAATGAAAATGTAGGACATTCATAACTTTATCCTCCACATAGACTTTTTACTTATACTCAACTTCTTCATGACACTGGCCTCAAAGAATTTATTTTTGTTTGTTCAGTTATATTGTTCTATTATTCCAAGAAAGGCAATGAACCCTCCTGAGGAGAACTAGGGAGCCCTTAGGACTCTCCACTCCTGCGTTAAGAGGCTAACCCATTGTGTCAGTTAGGATCCAGACACACTGCAGCTGGAACAGGGGGCTTGAACCTCAAAGAATAAGCAATTGAATCAACTGGTGGTATGCAATGTTATTGTAATACAAATAGATCAAATATTTTAGGGAGTTTATAATGTTCCATATTTAATGGTCATTAGGGTATATGTGTACATACTGTGGTTATGAATCTCTGTATTAATGTGTATAGAATACTATGTCCATGACCTGTACTGCAATTTCAAATACACCTCAAACCAGGGAAGGGTTCCTTCCAAGTTGGGTTTTATACAAAACCAGATCCAAATAACATCCATGGTACAACACAGGAACCAAAAAAATGATAGACCACTACAGTTAATGGAAAGACATCAAGATTCCCTGGCTACCAAGTCAAGAAGGAGCTTCCCGATCTGGAGTAACCCTGAGTCACCATATCTAAGAGAGAGAAATAAAACAACCCTTCAAACAGAAGGATTAGAGGAGAAGGCTATCCAGAGTAGACGGACACGCTCAAAGGGTGGTGGGGGCAGTCTGTGAACACTGGGTCCCCTTTGGGTTAGGGAGCATGCTGGCAACTGTTCGAAGTCAGTGGGTAAATGCAGCAGCTGATGGTTGCAGGGTTCCCTCATGGTGACTGGGGATTGCAGGACCACCCACAGTAGCTGGAGGCTGTGAGGTCTCTGCTGTCCCCTGTGTCTCTTCCAACTGTGGTGGCTGGGAGACTCTGGGGTCCCGTTACCATGGCTGATGGCTATAAGGCCCTGGTTGCCTGGCTCAGCAGCTCACAGCCAGCCCCCAGTGGCTGAGGGCTGCCTCACTTTAAGAACTCTGGACTTTCACCACCTGTGGTTGCTGAGAGCTCGCAAGTCACTGCATTTCCCAGAAGCTGGCAACTTCATCCCTGCTGCCCCAGGGCATGAGCCAGAACCTGAAGAGCATAATTTCATAGAGGTCTCTAGAAGTTATGGAATTCATGACTTCCATGACCTCTGTGACAGACTTGCAACCTTAATTATGGCACAAGTAAGCCTGGAGGGAAAAGCAAGGTTTGAGGGGAAACCAGATTTGCTGTTAGCTTGGGATAATTTCATCTGTAAAATTTCTTAACCCCCACTCTCCGTGTACATACACAGGACCTTTCAGGACCTCATCCAAAGTCAACTGAAGTTAGTTAGTCTTTTCAGTGACTTCAGTGGCCTTTTGATTAGGTCCCAAATATTATTTGCAGTTTTTCTGTGTGTAGGTCTGAGCAGACTCACTCATCTGGAAAGTTTGTTCATTCAATTACTTTCCTTTCTCCCAACAAAACAAGGCTATTAGACCCCAGGGACTTTGGCTCTATCCGCTTTACCTCACAAACAGATTTTGTAACCAATCTGTGGCCATAAAGAACAGAAGCTAAATTTACTGGGTACGTCATAGGTGTGGCACTAGGGACAGAACACAGGAAAGGGTCAGCTCCCTAGCACACATAAAATGGTGTCACTCCATTGATTTCAAAGGAGCTCTGTCCTTACACAGCAGTTCAGGGTCTGGCACTGCATCCAGAAACACTGATTTTGTAGTTGTACCATTTCAGCTAAAGCAGATTCTCTAGACTTGGACTAACTACAGTAGCATATTTTCTAAAGCAAGATTTAACCAAAAGAGTTAGACTTCTCAGTGAATGGCATCATGAAAAATTAATCTTTGGATTTAGTAGAATTTACTCTATTTTTCTGATCTCTCCTGAGTAAAAAAGTGTGAAGGGAGGTTTTTATACCCCGTAAGACATTTTTAACAAAATGTACAACAACTATTTGTTTTGAATTAGGCTATGTTTTTCATTTACAAATATCTTCAACAAAAATAGACTGTATACTGAAAAACAGATAAGAGGATTCCAGTTAATTTATAGGGAGGATACTGGAAAAAGTGCATTTATTAACCATATAGCAAACTTGTAATTGACTCAATATATAGCATTTTTCAAAGTATTTGCCTCACATAACTCAGTGAAGAGTCAATTGGCTGTCAGAATATTTATTTTGGAATTGACAGAAATCCATTGTAAAATTAATAGCAGTCCTTTACTTGAAGAAGGTTCTGTACTTCAGGACTTGCCAAACACTGTCACCACTTCTACTGCCTACATTTAGTAGCAATTTGCTTATAAATTTGTTTGTGGTTATTAGTATTTCATAATTATTGGAAATAAAGTGCTAGCTGTCAACAAGTCCAAGCAGCTGTGTTACTGTTGTTGTGGACACTTGTACCAGTCACAACACTTGCTCCTGCTGTAGGAGGTTAAAGGTGGAACAAGAACTGCTGTAGTGATGCTACCACCTAAATTTCCATGAAACACAGAAGTTCCCCTTCCTTTGGCCAGTTCTACTGGCTTTAGGGCAAATCAGCAGCTGTGGAATGCCACAAAGCAGGTCTCATGGAAGATCTGGCCAGTTTTGTCCCTACTTTTCTAAAGAGATTGTGATCAGTCCCATAAAAACACTGCTCCTTCCATCAGGCTGCATGATAATTATAATTGAAATTAGTCGTACAATGTAGCTTGTGATAAATTAGCAGAGAATAGAGTTTTAATTTGTTACTGAAGCTGTAGGTTAAAATATTGCCAAAAATGATGTGTCTTACACTTCAGTGATTACCTTATATCTCAAAATAATCTGACCTCTAGCATCATCCAGAATGAATCAATTTAACATATATACATGACACACAATGTGTACATATCCATATATATGAGTTAGTTACACATACACACATTTTCAATTTGATTTTGGGCCATTTAATATCCTTCATTAGAGTTAAACTGACTAATTGAATTCAAATATTCTATTAAATTTTTGTCGATAAGAAAGTCTCTAATTGAATAATAAATTCAGGCTCTGACTTGGCCATTAGTACAATACAAATAGGCAGACTCTAACTGCTTTTTTAAAAATGTAAATTTTGCAACAAGCACTTGAAACTTTAGTTTACGCTAGATATAATTTTGTAGATGAGACTCCAAACTGGATCACTGAAGCTGAAGTTATATGTACATAACTGGTGTGTAGAAGACAGATCCTGTAAATAGCTATGCACATCAATAAAAATGTGAGTAGTCATAATGAAGTAAATTGGACTATTTTATATATATAAAATGTCTATATAAAATCTTTACATTTAGCTTTGCAATAAAAACATACACCATCTTTTCTCTTCCACTGACTGTGTCATATTACTGCCCTTCCATTTGTACAGCATGCTTTTATGTCTCTCTCTCTCTCGCTCTGTTACCTGTTATTCTTCTTCCACAGTGGCTCAGTGAGCCAGCTCTTCATCAATTTTTTTCCACTGCTCTCAGAAACTCTTAGTATGGTCAGAAATGCTAGAGAAATATTCACCATAAAGTTTCATATATGCAACTTCTAGCTTTCTGCCTCCCTTAGTAGTACCTTACTTCTCGAGAAGCCTTATTGAAATTAATGGGATTGTTCAAAGAAGTTGGCAGAACATGGATCTAAATACTTTAAAATCCCATTAACATAAGAACTTATATATCCTAAGGTTCAGCCCAAAGCAAAATTTTTACAACTGAGTTAAACCTATGGAATTTTAATGGGAGTGTTGAACGGCAACACTTTGTTATAATGGATATGAACAACAGAACATACTAAAAAGTTCATAAGGTCAGTGGAAAAAAATTAATTTTCTTATGTTGTAAGCTACTGTTCCTGATGTCATCTTATGACCGGTACCAAGGAGGTCCAATCTGAGCAAACTGTTCTTTAGTGAAGGAAATATTTTAATATTTCTTAACAAGATATCAGATCATTAGTGAAATATTAGGTTCCAAGGAGCAACAGGAACAATTAATTTAATCTCATATCACAGTACAAGAGAAAGGTGTGTCACATGCTTATTTGTGTGGAATAATAAAGCACGAGAAGCCCAAAGCAGAATTCATGAGCTGCTCCTTTGAAACTAGGAACCTTGCAGAATAGTTAGTATCATTTAATAATTTATCTCTAGCTCTTGCTAAAGTCAATAAAATGAATTATTTGAAATCCTGGGTGTGTTAAAGTGTCTAATTGATTTGGTATTAAGAAGAAAAGAAGTGGTAGAAACCCAGTAGTCCATAGTGGGAAGGGGGGGAGGAGAAGCAGAGTTTGACCATTTTCTCTAGGTAAGAATTCCATTATTTGAAGAATTTGATGCATTTTACTTTTTCAAAAATATCTGCTCTAGTTGGTAATTAGTGTGATTCTATACATCTTTGAGTCTAGTTAAAATAACTTCATTATTTCTAGTGGAGTTCCTCTTGGTTAATACCAATGCAAAGATTCAATCTAATGTCCACTGAACTCAACTGAAGTCGTTGACTTTCATTCAAAGAGTTTAAAGTAATTCTCAATTACCAAGAACAAAATCTGTTCTCTAATACAATATATGGCTCCCCTCAATTTGTTCACGGATACCAACGGGAAAAAATTTATCCTAAGGCTCCAATGCCCAGGAGGTGGAGGGGGAGGATAATGTAAATAAATATAATTATAATCTCTGATATTATTTACCAGTCCTTAAAATGGGTATTTTCCCATAGTTGCACAGGCAGCCATTGACTCCTTAGTGGTCTGCTTCCTATGCCCTTACTACAAACACGGGTTTCTTGCTTGTAAAGGAAAGTACATTTAAATTATTATAATCACTTACCTCAATGATATTGACTTTCATTCCCAGTGGATCACATCCAAGGGAGTGTTTCCATTGATTTCAGAGACTTTGCATCAGACCTTATATAACTAATAAATGACACTGCAATTTATTGACTTGCTTCCCTCCCAAACAGTTTGGGTCCACTGTATTTTGCCCATGATGGCAGACAGTAATACAGCAGTTCTGCTAAACAAAGAAGTCTGGTAGCACTTTTAAAGACAGCGGCTATGTCCACATCAGAAAGCTGAGTTCAGACTTCCTTAGTCCAAACTAAGCTTTCTGATGTAGACATAGCCTCTGTCTTTAAAAGTGCTGCCAGACTCCTTGTTTGTCCTTAGTTCGAACTTTCTTAGTCTGGACTAAGCGGTTCCTGGTTAGTTCAAACTAACCATGGGTTTTTAGTTGGAACTAGCTACAGTGACTACTTCAAACTAGTCAGCACAACTAGTTCAAACTAATGGCTTAGTTCGAACTAAAAAGTTTAAACTAAGTCGGGGTCTGCATTGTGCTAGTTCGAACTTAAGGTTCAAACTAATTGCTTAGTCCAGACTAACCAGTTGAACTTGTTAGTTCAGACTAAGTTTTGCTAATTCGAACTAAGAAATTTCTTAGTTCAAACTAGCCAGAGTCTAGTGTAGACCCAAACCAACAAATTTATTTATCACATGAGCTTTCATGGGAGAAAATCCCTCATCATCAGATGCTTGAAGATGGAGAAGTACAGATGAATGGCAAGAAAATAAATTCAGGGAAGTGCAGGATCAGGTCAGACTGATACAGCAAATCAATGCAGTTGTTTAGATTCAAACAGCAGAAAACAGCATATAGGAGGGAGGCGGGAGGAAAAGAAAAGCAAAATTACCTGTTGTAGTGGGAAAAAAAATCCATAGTGTCTATCCAACCTAAGCTGATGGTGTCAAATCCTCATATGAATTCCAATTCTGTAGTTTCTCTTTGAAACTTTGATTTGTTACCCATTTGCATAAGTATAGCTATTAAAAACTCATTAATGGAGTGATCAGGAAGACTGAAGTGTTCCCATATTGTTTTTTGCATGTTATTATTTCTGATGTCAGATTTGTGTCCATTTATTCTTTTGCACAGAGACGGTCCTGTTTTTCCAATGTGTAAGGTGGGGCGGGGGCATTTCTGGTACATAATCAGATTGGTGGATGAGCAGGTGAATGAGCTCTTGGTGGAGAAGCTGGCTAGATTAGGTCCTATGATAGTGTCTTTGTTGCAGGTATGTGGGCAAAGTTGGCAATGTGGTTTGTTGCAAGGATATGTGCCTGCTTTAATGTTTCTGTTGTTAGGTTGTAGTTGCTGGTGAGTATCTGTTTAAAGTTGTGGTGGGCAGGGGCTTGTCCAAGGCCTGAGAGTGCTAGACTGTTAGAAACTTACATTTTTCTGTTTGCTTAAATGAGTAATGGTATAAGTGGTTCAAAATATGAATCATGTGAAATGTAAGCAGGTGTCAAACTGAGAGGGGAGGGAAATGCATTTTCTTATTGAAATGTATAAATAGAGGCATTATCTTAATATATATTCCCCCACACCACAGTCATTTACTTTGAGTTAAGTGTGATAGACTTTCTAGCCTCCCAATGCAAACTATATAAAACAAGGAAATCAGCAGTTGTCATTCAAGGCCTCAGTTATACTCTATTACACTGGTACATGCCAATGTTGAAATAGTGAATGTGGTAGTGGAGTAGAAAAGTGAGTCTGGGAGCAGGGATGTGGATGATGGGAGTATAATGAGAGGTGGGCAGGATGTATGGCAATATGTGGGGGAGTGAGTCTAAGCAGCGCTCTCTGGGTATGGGAAAAATCTGCGTGCATTTGAGAAATGTGGCAGTAAGGCACAGCCAGGTTGTCTAGGGGCAAGATGAAGAAAGGTGGAATGTTAGGGGGTAGTGGCTTGGGAGAAGTGGAGTGGCACGTGCATCCCCCAATCAGTTCACTTTGGCAGCAGGGCTCACCATTGGCCCAGGAACAACTGTGTGTTTAATTTTCAAAGTTCAAACAGTCTGTGTCTGACATATGATCAGAATGTCTGTGTATGTATGTGAGAAAGAGTGGTAGGAGGGAGTAAAGACAGAAGTTGACGGGATTTGTGGTTCTTTAGGTAGAGCGGTGTTTCTCAGATGGTATTCCTCAGAATACCGGTGTTCTGCGACCAACCATGACACCTCCCCAATGCAGTGGGAGAGGATTGAGTGTGGAGGGGGAGAGGAACAACACAACCTGTCTGGGAGGTTTAAAATGCCTCAGCCACAGCAAAGCTTCTGGGTGTATGTTGGCATCTGCCACCACCTGCTTCTTTGTTATGCTTGGGGCATTTTAAATTTCCTATCACTGTTACTGCTGGCATCGAAATTGCTTGGACGTAACTTCTGCAATGAGACCTTCTTTGACAAACCTTATTCCAAAAATAGAAGAACTCTGTTTGAGCATGTAGGCCCAAAAATTCCCATTAAAACTTGAGTAATATCATTTTCATTTTTAAGTGGTGTGCATAATCATTATGTATCTGTTCTTTAGAAATAAACATGTTATATTCATAAAATCGTATTTAATTCAATTTCCTGAATCATTTTCACAGAAAAGCATAGTATGCAAATAATATAAACATTAGAGCCAGTAGTTATCATCTTTTTCGAGAAAGTTTTCATAAGGTGTTCAGCTCAAAGTAATTATTACCTTTAGGTGTTCCCTGGTCCATTAAGGGTTGAGAAACACTGAGCTAGAGGAACCAAAAGAAATGCAAAGAAAACAGGGCAGACTTTCTAAAGAGAGAGCCTTTTCAAATGTTTCCACTGGAATGTCAGTAAAGATTACTCTGCAAATGGACATAGAATATTAAATTTTCCTCTGAAGATTTGATGTGCTCCTGGAAGATAATTTCAGCATTTAAAGTGTGAAACCAATCATTTTTAGACCTGGTTGACGTGGGAATCATAACACAATGTTAACGATAGAATTGCTATCAATGTCTCTTTAGTAAGTAGTGGGGAATAAGAGTGGACTCATCAGATGTTCAGTTGAATTCTCTGGCAAGGAAAACTGACTCTCTTAAAGAAGCTATCTATTTATCCATTGTGTTTCTCATTATATTTTTGAAGGTTCTTAGGTATGGTGAAGTGGAGAGGGAAAGACACGAGAGGGAACACTCCTTTAAATATATCTGTGGTAGTACATTCCTAAGGGATGCCCTGTCAAATGTGATTTCTGGCTTTTCAGCTACAGCAGCTGGGAGCTGTGGGATTGACAGCAGAAATGTTGTGCAACTAGCTCAGATTTCATGCAATAAGTAAAGGTGTATTAAATGAGCTTTCTGTTGTAAATTAAAGGTAGACATCCCTGGAGAAATGTGGTAAATCACCTAAAACATATTGTACAAGATTGGAGATGAAATTTTTCTTTATAGTTTAAAAGTGGACAATCTACATAACTCATTTAATCATAAACTAAAATCTCCTGCAGAATTCAGTGGGAATTTTATAGCACCTCTGGGTAGAGCTCTAGAAAAGTGGGGTGGGAAATGCAATTGCAGGTAGTAAAATAGAAATTACAAGAGATGTCAGACAAATTGAAGAGGAACAATTAAAATCTGGACATTTTTTAAAAAATGCAGTTTCTTAGAGAAATATACACAACTCCTGTTCCACCAAATTACATACAAAGTGTCTGGAGGATGGGGATTCACACCAGGACATTTTCCTCCTATGGTAGAGACATACTTTTCTGAGCAGCACAGTGGCTGGAGCAGTAGAATGGGATTCCAGAGAGTCAAGTTCTAGGTCCAAGTCTACCCAACCTGGAGGAAGTCACTTCTTTCTCTGTCCCTCTGTTTCCGTTCTTACACTTTGTCATGTCTATTTAGATTGGGTATTCAAGGAAAATTGTCTTTTACTCTGAGTTTGTCCAGTGCCTACCACAATGGGGTCTGGAACTGGGCTGCTGTTACTCAATACCATAATGTACAATAAACTACTTCTTGCCAGATAAATTCAGAAGAGAAAAACCTGTAGATCTGAGCAAAAGGAGAGCCTGTTATGAGAATGGATAGGTGAACTATCAGCATACACTAGTGACTGCCCAAGAAAGCCCTTGTACATGTTTCTGGTATCTTTTATTTTCTCTTTTCATAGGGAAATATTTGGTTGGTGCAAAAATAAGTTGTTTTGATGGTGAAAATATTTATTTTCCTCAGACATCATGGAATTAATGACAATGATTTCTGCTATATGCTGTGCAACAAGAGTGCATAACATGTTATAGTGCAATCACACTTATGCAGTGAACAAAAGGGGAATTGCGCACGTGAAGGCTCTCACGAAGAACGAGTCATTTTTTGAGGTTCTGAGAACTCTTGAGCCAGAAGAAACTAATCTCCTGGAAAACAAACAATGAGTCTAGTGGCACTTATAAAGACTAACAAATTTATTTATCACACGAGCTTTCATGGGAAAAATTCCCACTTTTTCTCCCACGAAAGCTCATGCGATAAATAAATTTGTTAGTCTTTATAACTGCCACCAGACTCTTCATTTGTTTTGCTGAACTAGACTAACATGGCTATCCCTTTGGAATTAATCTCCTGTAAGGCACCTCATCCACTCCCAGGAGATACTCTCCATGATTTAAAAAAACCCAAATCTATGGTCAATGACATTATATCCCACTAGGAATTCCAATGAAACCAGCATGGACATGGTCTGGTTTCATTGTCAGATAGGGATAAGCAGTAATATTCTTTGTTATGATCACCAGACTAAACCATAAATAAAACCAGCTCATGAGGATTGAGGGCACCTGTAGGCAGGACCCCTTGCATTCCACTATTCCTTCCTCAGGCACAGGACATGTCACAGAACCTGGTCTTGGTTGCAAAATTGTGCTGCAGAATATCAACTTTAACTTTTTTTTTTAAATTAATATTTATTCCTCATGAAGATGACTTTCAGTTAAACTGCTGCTCTCCTGTGTCTGTAGACAGCCTGAAACAAATCCTCTGGGAACTCCCAATTGCTCAATTCACCTCATGTTCTCTTTAATGCTGAAAGCTCAATATCATAGTTCAAACACTCACTGTGAACTTTAAACTACTGAGCATAGAAGCAGACTAATACACCAACAGCTAATAGTATTTATTACACTATCCAAAGCGGCCAGTGTCACTATTTATTACACTATCCAGTGTATTTTATTACACTATCTGCTATTTATTACACTATCCAAAGCGGCCAGTGTCACTATTTATTACACTATCCAGTGTATTTTATTACACTATCTGCTATTTATTACACTATCCAAAGCTGCCGGTACCACTCTCCTGGTGCCAAAGAGCCATAACGATAACCATTTCTGCTATCAAAACATCTAGCTGTTAGTGCCAGTGTACCTTACTTACAACATTTATGATGCAATGATGCTTTGACAACAGAAAAAAAAAATCTATGCCACACTAAAAAGCATAAATTAAATTTAATATCTCAGCAAAAGATACTGTCCCACTGTACTGGTTATACTACTGTTTTCACACGTATATTTAATCATTTGCAGTCCCTGAAGCTGCTCTGTATTCTAGCAAAGGCTGATTTGGCTTAAACATCTGATGGAGATGTGAGACTGTTGAAACTGCACAGGATCACTTTTGTCCCCTTTTGCAAGAACAGTTCTGCTGGCTTCAAGGAGCTAACCCAGAGACGTCCTTTAACGCTGAAGGGTTTATAACATAAAATGCACCCATCACATTTTTATGGCCCTTTGTTTTGAAGAGTAATAAATGAATGCAAATGCACAGTGCCATACAGGCTGAGGAGATATTAGTTTTAATAAAAAATATCACTTTCAGCTGAGTTGTGGTTTTAAAAATTTACCCTGATTGTACACTCTTCTGTGTGAAATTCAAAGCCATTTGTTAACCAGCTGGTGGCAGTGTTTTCATTAGAAAAAGGAAAAAGATATTACATTCATTTTCCTCAAAATTCACTTTATCAGATATTAAAGTGGAAGCATCTTAGTTGCTAGGTTTTTCTCATGGAAATTCTGAGAACATCCTCATGAAAAATATAAGTACTCACTCATCACTGAGGAACCTTCTGTTTTTAATAACTGTATAATGTGAGGAAAGATAGACATGGCTTTATTTCTTTTCAAGCTCGGTGTTGTTTATGCAGAGTGAATGCTGCTTTGTTATAAGAATCCCTTCTTTTCCTATGTAGATTTTGAACAGAGATGTTAAGAGCAAGCTAAAAGCTTACAGATACACTATTTTTTAATCCAATCCTGTGCATTGTGTTTTGAAAGATTTTTCTTGAAAAGCAGAGCATTGCAACATTTCCTTTCCTTCACCATATGATTAACAATGGCATGTTCCCATTACTCTCCTATCTCATAATTTAAATACAACCAGGTTCATAGCAATAGTTAGAGGGCAAGCTTCAGCTATATTTTTGCCATACACTAAAAAGCTATAAAATTACTCATATACAAAATACAGACATTTCTGTCTGGAAATGGCATCCAAATGCCAGTCTCAAAGACTCATAGACTTTAAGGTCAAAAAGGATCATTATGATTATCTAGTCTGACCTCCTGCATAATGCAGGCCACAGAACTTCACCCACCCACTCCTGTGATAGACCCCTAACCTATGACTGAGTTATTGAAGGTCTCAAATAATGGTTTAAAAACTTCACAGAGTAGATAGAATCCACCTGCAAGTGACTCATGCCCTATGCTGCAGAAAAAGAAAAGAAAAGAAAAGAAAAAAGACCAGAACTTCTGCCAGTCTGCCCTGGGGGAAGATTCCTTCCCCAGATATGGAGATCAGGTAAGCCCCGACATGTGGGCAACACTCAGGAGCAAGACACCTAAAAATAATTTTCTGTAGTAATTCAAAACCCACCCCACTGAACATACCACCACATCACAAGCCATTGGACATATTTACCTCTAATATTCAAAGCTCAGTCAGTTGCTAAATTAGGTCGTTCCCATCATACCATGCCTCCATGAACTTATCCAGCTCCATCTTGAAGCCAGCTAGATTTTTTTGCCCCCAACTGCTTCCCTTGGAAGGCTGCTCCAGAGCTTCACTCCTCTGATGTTCAGAAATCATCCAATCTCAAGTCAAAATTTCCTGGGGCCAGTTTATATTCACATTAGTGATGAACTTAAATAATTCCTCTCCCTCTCTGGTGTTTATTCTTCTGATGTATTTATAGACAGCAATCATATCTCCCTTCCGCCTTCTTTTGGTTAGGCTAAACAAGCCAAACTCCATGAGTCTCTTTTCATAAGACAGGTTTTCCATTCCTTGGATCATCACAGTAGCCCTTCTCTGCACCTGTTCCAGTTTGAATTAATGTTTCTTAAACATGGGGGACCAGAACCACACACCATACTTCAGATGAGATTTCACCAGTATCTTGTGTAACAACTGTCACTACTGGAAACACTAATGCATCCTAGGACCACATTAGCTTTTTCCATGGCTGCATAACACTGGCAGCTCATAGTCATCCTGTGATCAACCAATACCCCCCAGGTCCTTCTTCTGCTCCGTCTTTTCCAGCTGATGCTTCCCCAGTTTATAGCAAAAATTTTTTGTTAGTAGTCCCTAAATGCATGTCCATGTGCACTCCACTTTCCTCTATCTCTCCTTCTTCTTTATCTGCCTTGTCTAACTTTAGATAGAAATTCTTCAGAGTAGACACTTCCTCTTACTGTGTGTATGTAAATCCACACAATGGGACCTGGATCTCAACTGGATTCTTTAGGTGTTATTGTAATACAAATAAATAAAAATATTTCCAATGACTCCAGGAAACCTACTTGCAGGGGCACTGGTCTTATGGAGCTCAAGCCCCAAGTCCCAGTGCCTAAGCCCCAAATCTTCTGTTGGGCCATCTGCGGCAGCAGCTGCAGTGGCAGCGCACGAGCCCTCTATCTTTTTCCAGGTTAGCGGCGCTCCTGCCTACTTGAATGCTTAAAGTTAGACAAATGCTTCAACTGCTTTGCTGGGTGGGGGCCAACTGCTCCTTGTTTTGCATCTGCTTGGCTTTAATTCTGCATTTTACCAGCAACTGAAATTTCCATTCTGAAATTGAATTTTAAAAAAGTTCTGAAACATAAAAATGAAATTTTGAAATGTCTAACAGCAGAAATTCTGACGTGAAAATCAGAACAAGAGTATTTCATTTGGACCTTTTCAAAGTATTTCTGAGGCCCCCAAAGCTGCCCAGAGTCCAAGCAGCCTACCAGGCAAGGAACCAGGCATCTTGAGGAAATAGGCAGGGGTAAAAGTAAGGGGGAACGCACTGGAACCTTAGTCCGGGGCCCACTATTTTTAGGGGCCAGCATTCCAGGGCCCCTTAAAAATAAAATAATGAGGTAGAATGACACATTCTGGTGAGTTCTGCCTTACTTTTATCCTTCTACCTGGATTGGTCAGTAGCGCTCCTCAGGTGGGGAACCCCTGCTCTCCCCACAGCACTGCCCTCTATGGGCCACGCCAAGTTTCCTGGCACGTGAGGGGTTTTCTGGGTCCCCACCCACCTAGGGGCTAAGCCAGGGGTTGGCAACCCCCCCGCACCGCACCAATCAGCGCCCCCCTTCTGGCCACGCCCCCAAGCGTGCCCTGGGATTTGGGGCTCCAGCTTGATGGCCAGTGAGATTTTGAGTTGCTGAGGAGCCACAGGTTTAGAGATGGGACTCCTTATGCTTCAGGCTCCTAGATGTCTTACAGACCACCAGGCTGGCTGCCAAGAAACAAGGCAAGTGATCTGCTAGAAAAGCAGGAAGGTTTTCTGATGGAAAAACATACCCTAGAATAAATTTTTTTTTAGGTTTGGGTTTATTTCTTTTAGCTTCTTTTGGCCTCGTCAATGCTGGATAAGTGGACAACCTCTGAGTAAAATATAAGCACTTATAATAATAATCTGCCTACAAAATCTTTAAATAGTTTTTAGTGGGCACATGGGCTATGTCCACACATACATCATTATTTCGAAATAAGTTATTTTAAAATGAGTTATTTTGAAATAAAGTCCTTATTTCGAAATAAGTTAAATTAAGGGAAAGCCTGTTTTCAAAACAGCTCGAAATAACGCCGTTTGAGCATGTTGTTTCGAAACAATGGTGGTGTTTCGAAACAACATGTCCAAACGGAGTTATTTCGAAATAACAGCTGCTTTGAAACGAATGGGGTTTAAGCTATTTCGAAATGACGGTTCTTATTTCAAAATGACAGAGCCTGTCATTTCAAAATAAGAAAACGTCGTGTGGACATTCAGTTTTTTTATTTCGAAACAACCAGTGTTTCGAAATAAAAGACTCGTGTGGACATACCCATGCTCAAGTTTTTACATACATTTGCTTCAGCCACGGTCATTTTCCTTTTGCGTTCTCTTTCTATGTGCAAGCAAAGTCTGAGTGGCTCTTCCCTCCTAAGCCATCTGAAAGGGAGCTCTTATTTGCATGGGCCATCTATTTGCAATGAGTACAACTAAGTGCTCAGCTTGAAGGGAAATGCTCAGTCTGGCTGGTTACAAATCACTTTAGGGTTAATGGCAGGGAAAAATGAAAGTTGTCCCCCACCACTCCCTATTGTATAAACAAATGGCAGCAAAACTTTTCTTAGACTGGTCTGATGAAAGATTTATTCTCATCCGAACAGACCTCAACAAAGGGAGGGCCAGCTCAACTCAGAAGCAAATGAGGCCCTGGCTCAGGGTGCCATTGGATTATGGGTGGCCATGGCACCACACCAGGGACAGGGTGGGCCAGCCCAGAAGCCAGACCCCCATGTTCCCACCCCTTCCTGAGCTGGCCACTGCACCCTCGTGGGTAGCGTGGGCTGGCCCATGGCGAGCTGGCCCAGAGCAGAGGCTGGGTTCTGCCCCCGCTGGGGTGGGGGGGATGCAAAAGCTGGCTTGGGGCGCCACAGCCCCTTGAGCCAGCCCTGAACAAAGGAGGCATTTGGAAGCCAGAGACTGTAAAAATGCAAGGAGGAGATGTTTCTAGTGAGGCCGCACAGCCCTCATGCATGATAGAATAAATAATTCCTCTTGGAGGTTTTTTTTTGTTTTTTTGTTTTTTTTTTTTATAAAGCAGGGACAATGTTCCTGTGTCAACAGAACGTTTTCCATGAACTAAGAGCTGAAATCACCGGAAGGTGAGTAAAGCTGGAATTCCTTAAATAACTGGGAAACCTTGAGAGACGGCCAGCCAGCAGAAGGGACTGGTCTCACTCTGTCTTCAGCAGGAGCCAGCAGAGAGAGGTGGCAGTAGTCACACCCCATGTATGGTGGGAGCCAGCAGAGCTTACTGGTCATGTCCAGCATTAGGATGGAACCAGAAGAGGGGGATAGTAGTGCCCTGTGACTGCGAGGTAGGTAATGTAACTATGACAGTAGGTAGGTCAAGGGAAAATGAGATAGAAGAGGCAAAAACATGCAACACATTCCCTAGAGAGGGATGGCTTCTGCTCATTGGGCTTATGAAATCTCTTCACTGTTTTTCTCAAATCAGTGCTGTTACTTCCTCCTTCATATGAAAACGGTTTACTTTCTGCACTCAGACTCTGTGCTTGTGAGAGGGGAAGTATTGCCCTTTGGGGAGTCCAGGAGATAGTATACAATTTCCCAGGCGACTGGGGGGTGGCTCAAGCTGGCTTGGTATTGCATCGTGGACAGGAACCTCTAGATATAGAACCTGCTCCTTGTTGCTGCTAAGTGTCTGGCAGAAGGGTTACATTTGTATAATCCAACTGGATGAGAATAAATGTTCAAATCTGCATGCAAGAACATGTGTGGAAACTGAATTTCAAATTCACATGTTCTTATGGAAATTACTGTGGATTTTGTGCTAATGAATCCAATTAGGGAACAAAACCCACATAATGTGAATTATTTGATTAATCACAACTGACCCATACCTTGACATTTGCAGAGAGCTCTGTGCCAATAAATCAACAAAGGTTTCAAAAGGTGCAAATAATTGGCAGAATACTTTTGAATAAATAAATACATTTGATGTAATGGCGATATGCATGCAAATATTCAGTGAGTAGAAAATAATATTAAATTTGTTACATTTATTATTCATTGTGAATTAGTCACTAGTCTGTATTAATTTCAGTATTGATAAACCTCTTTGTCTTCTCTGTACAGTAACATTATTTATATATTCTTGCTACATGAGAGAGATGGAGCAAGTTCAGTATGTCTTTAGACTTTTTCAGTAGATCTGTGTCTTGCTTAATCCATACAATTTAACTATCTGCAACAGTATATACAGTGCATTCTATTTAGTGTTCGCTTTTTCAACTCAGTTCCAAGCATAAATCCACAATATCATACCTGCTTTTTCAGCCCCAAATCATCTACCATAAGAGGAATATAAATAAATATAAGCTGATAACAATACAATAGTTAAACTATCATTTATACAATTATCTTTGTGCTCTCTTTAACTCTAGACGTGCTGAACTCCACTCTGTCTGAATGGTTTTCTGCTTTTATTAAAGGAAAGAAGGGTCTACATCAGCCACCCATGCAATTATAGGTTACAATTATAGCTGACATATTTTATATTGACTTATTTTCCTAGGATGCACAACACCTTAGGTGTTCTGTCATTGCATAGGAATTTGAAGTGAGGCGTTCCTTAAGGATGAGTCCTATCATATAGTTCATTATAAGCACAAGAGTAATTTGCAACATCATTGCTATGGTTTCACTGTGCAAGTGACACAATGGTGCATTTTTTGCTCCTCCAGCAGGTTCAGTTTTTATTCTAGCAAACTATCTGCATGATATTGCCACCTTGATGCATACTCAGTCCTGGAAGGAAGAAGTGTCATGTAATTGGGGAGATAAAGAATCTTTTCAGGGTTATGCTCTTCCTTCAGATTGCACTTACTGGAGGGGTCTCATCCAAACACAATGCCAACTTTACCATTATTCTGACTGCAATGTTCCTATGGAAATCTAAGTGTTGGATTCAAGAATGTTTCATCCCATGATGACCTTTAAACAGCATAAAAGTCCCATTGCTATAATTTTCGATTAGAAGAGCTTTTCCATTTCATGCAGTTTGTTTGGAACACAACAGCAAACTCAATCTCACACCATATTGCTCTTGCCCTATCTCACCATAAAGAGTCAACTTAAATTTTCACTACCACATTTGACTTTTAAACCCCTTTGATCACGTAGGACCTACCTGTGCTGAAGTCCTCCTCAATGAATCTCAGCTTAAAGAGTGCTCAGACCTGCTTACTGCTTAAGAATCCCACCATCCCATCCTAACTGGGACTTAGGATATGGCCTAATGCCTATTTAGGTGAGATTTTTTTAAAAAGTGCTTTGGAGAGTTAGAAACAACTCTCATTGACTTTCAATGAGACTTATGCATTGAACTCCCTTGGGTGCTTTTGGAATCCCACCCTTCAGTCTAGAAGTGTAGACCTTGCTCCCTCACTCAGTCTCTTCCCTCTTGTAAAAATGCGTCTCAGTACTATTTTATCCCAAAGCTGCATATTTAGGCAGATGATTATTGGCCCCTATTTGTCATTTTTCCTGTCCTTTCACTGCCTCCCTCCCTCCCCTTTTCCAGCCCCTTTTACTGACACTATGTATTGATTTTACAGGACAGTCTTTTATTTTCTTGCCTTTTCAAATGTATTTTAAATTGTCTTTATTATGATGTGCAGGACCTCGAGCGCTTTGTTAGGTTGGGGAAGAGAAGCAAGATGCTTTCTAAATAAAATTACTGTATGCTTTCTTTAAAAAATAAAGCTTACCACATTGCTGCAAGTATTTTAACTCAAATATCACATTTGCATGAGCTTTGTATAGCTGGAAGGGCATACAATTTTTTAAAAAATGTAAAACATGTTAACTATTCACATTTGAATAGCTAACTCTGAAGGCTATATGATTTCCCAGCAGAAAATGGAGAGAGTTAATGCAATGCAGTTTTTTCCTGACATTGCAGGGTATTAAACCAGAGGTGGCTAAAGGTGACAGCTATGATTTTTGTGATGAATTTTTTCCAAAACCCACTTCAAGAAATGTTTTCAAATCTCAGGGGGAAAAAAATAGTCAGAGACCAAAAGTGAACAAAGTTGTTTCAAAATGTGTAGAAAATGTATGTCTGAGTCAGCGACTAAAAATGTCTGAGAGTCACATAACTATAAACCGTTCATAATGCCATTCCAGCATTCAAAGGTGGTAATATTCATATATCAAGGCCGAGTTGCTATTAGCTTCCAAGTTTTTTAGGATGGCATTCATCTTTATGTCAAAAATAATTATGGGATATGAACCTGCATCAACTTCCACCTTTCTCAATGGCCTTAATAATTTAAAGAGGTAAACTCCTGGTCATGGAAAGAAAAAAATGAGGTGAGCAATATAGGTTTTTTAGTATCTGGAAAAATGTTTAGTTGTACAAGTAGTTGCTACAAAACATAGACATTGCTCAGAGTTCCCACTTCAGCCTTTTTCTCACCTTTGTTTTCCGCTCTATAATCCCTCGCTCATACCATTATATTCCAGACAGGCCCTTTGCCATTATTTGATTATTTGCATGACCATTGCACCAGAGTGTCTCAGCTGAGTTCATTGCTCCATTGTGTTAGGTGCCATAGAAACTCAGGTTATGGCTCTACCTGCACACGTCCCTGAGTATTTGTCCATGTTTTGCTAGGACATATACCCCATGCCTGCCAAATATCTACATATGCCAAGCAGGGAACGGATACACTGAAAAAAGTCCAGAGACGAGCAACATGAATGATTAGATGTCTGGAATGCGTGACTTATAAGGTAAGATTGAAAGAACTGGTTTTTTTCCGTCTGGAAAAGAGGAGACTGAGGAGGGGACATGATAACAGTTTTCAAGTACCTAAAAGGTTGTCACAAGAGGGAGAGGAGGGAGATAAATTGGTCTCCTTAACTGTCAGTGATAGAACGAGAAGCAATGGGCTTAAGTTACAGCAAGAGAGGCTTAGGTTAGACATTAGGGAAAAATTCCTAACTGTCAGGGTGATTAACCACTGGAATAAGTTGCCTATGCAGGTTGTGGATATCTCCATCACTGGAAGTGTTTTTAACAGCAGGTTAGACAAGCACCTGTCAGGGATGTTTAAGAGGGTCATTGGTCCTGCCATGAGTGCAGGGGGCTGGACTCAGTGACGTCTCATTGTTCCTTCCAGTTTCTATGATTCTATGCCCGGGTACTGGGGGGGTTTCAACTGCACCACACGGTGTTGGGTGGGGAAAAGAAGGACTTTATTCCTCTGAAATGACATGATTACATATGGCATTTCTGTGACAACAATGAGTTTGGTGGACCTCACGCACACCCGCTCCCACCAGGACCCATGAAGCCCTCCTCTAACAGCACTGTTAGAAGGAAAAAGGGAATTCAACTACAGACTGAGTAGTTTCAGAATGGTGATGGACTGTGCCTTTGGGCCCACCGAAAGCCTGTTGGTGATACCTCTGGGCCTATGCAGCTACCAACATAGTCAATGCAGTTTGGATTATTGTGAGATACTGTGACTTCTGCTGTCTGATCCCTAACATGAGAAATCCCATGTTGATCATACTCAGAAAGTAAGGTGCACACACAAGTGAACAGTAACTTTTATTTACAATCATACAGGGAACATAGAAGTAGAACAGTTTGTAACAAGAACAAATGAACCAAAAAAAATCAAATTTAGTCAGAAAAGGGCAAACAATGTCTTTTAACATGTCTCTTTGCCCTTTCTTCTCCCTTGGCCTGAAAAGGGGGGAAATGGCTAGAGAATATTTTGAGGAGGGAATAAACGGATCATCTCCTGTGTGGGGCATAGGGGCTGAGTGGAGGCAAGACTATTGGAACAGAGTTACGCTCACTGTTCCCCTCCTGCACACTCTGAGCGTCCCTTTACCAGGACTTTCAGGACCCTACGGAGAATGTTGTGCCAGGCATGCAGCATGCTGCTCCCTGTCAGGAGTTGTAGTAAGAGTTGTTGTCAGGCACCTGGGAGAGGAGGAAGATGTGGTGGTTGCTTGCTCCTGGAAAGAAACAGCAGCTATGCCAGCAGGTGGTGCCTGGAAGTATTCCATCACCAGTTGGATCAGGGACTGCATGATCCCGTTCCCTCTGTGCTTGCTCCTGTTCTCTTTGGGTGTGTTCACACAGCAGTCTTATTTCGAAACAACAGAGGTTGTTTCAAAATAAGAAAGGCCATGTTCACACGACGCACCATTGTTTCGAAACAACTTAAACCCCATGTGGGGACGAAACAACATTGTTTCGAAACGATTGTTTCGAAACAATGCCGTCTGAACATGTTGTTTCAAAACAATGGTGACTCGTTTTGAAATAACTGTTGTCTGAACATGCTATTTCAATTCCTGCTTTTTTTCCTTAATTCAAATTAACAAATTGTTAATTCGAATTAACTTATTTCAAAATAAGGCGTTATTTCGATACAACTTGCATCGAAACAACTTGTACCGAAATAACCCTCCGTGTGTGAACATAGCCTTGGTGAACACTTCAATTGCTGTGCTGGTTCTCCATTGCCGAAGAGCCTGATCCTCTCCTTTCCTAAGAAACCAGAGCTGCTCCTGACTTCTTCTGTCTCTGCAATGAGCAGGACTTCCAGGGTCCTTCTGCATCTTTCTGTGCTGTCTCTTCGATGCTGCTCTTGCTGTACCCCTGGAAATGGAACCCATTCAGCATTGGACTGGCCTGCCAAGCCAAAGATGAGTGTAACATTCCATTAAACTTTCGTGAAACCTGGCCACATAATAGAAACATGCTGCTAAATGCCACAATATTGATGATTTTCAGAATCCCAAGAATGCATCTGTCACAGTCTCCTTCCTTCAGATTACCTTAGGAGCCCATAAAGAAGAAGCTGAGGTTAAAAATGGTAAAATACCTGGATTACTTTTATTAAATATTGTAACGATTATAGTTCATGGATGAGGTTGGGTGTGATTTCTTCAGGGGTAAAGTTACCACATCACCTTTCTGTTCTTTAAAGGCTAACGACTCCTGGAGAACACAGCAGTTTTCAAGGTACCAGAAAGGCAAAACAAAGTGGCTTTCCAATCCTGCATATTACTGAGTGGAGGGGTTTAGTGAGCTATGAAGGTAAACCACGCACATTTACTCTGCCATTAAACCTGAAAAATCAGCATGCATTTCTGTTATGGAAAAGATTTCAGAATGAAACTTACAGGATTGGGTGGCAAAGCAAGAGGAAATTGACTGTCTTCTAAGAAAGCAGATGGAGTTCTCATGAAAGAGGAGTAAAGAACCACAGTAAATATTCATCCACCACTTAATTGCCCTGAATCACCAAAAGGCCCAGCCCCTCAGTTCAACAAACAGCAGTGAAGGAGACATGGGACCAGAGTGAGACTCCAGAACTATAATTTCTTCCCTGAGCTATTTATTTACCCCTGCAAGTCAGTCATCTCTCCACTACTAAGGGACATGGCATTGTATATGTGCAACCAGCAATGCCCATTGTAGCCTGATTTTTCAACAGCTAATTGTTTTGGTTGCCAATTGATGCTAATTAATGAACTGGGGGATAACAGGGTGATAATCCAAGAATCACACACAACAGAATTAAAACTAACAAATTCAGCATCTTGTAGGGAACCCTGGAGCGTATGGCAAGAACACTCACCCTAAGCGCAAAGCAAAACTTTAGCCAACTTTATTAACACAAACAGTAAATACAGGAAAGCTCTAACTCACAGAAACAAATGGTAGAAATATAGAATTTGAGAGATCTTCATTATCCTTCTTTGCATATGCTCATAAACTTATATACGCATAACCTTCCTTTGGGATTTGGTGGTAAGAGAGCCCTGTCCCTGACATTTCAAATGAGTGTAGATCCCAATGCCCAAAGGTCAGTGGTAGATAATGATAATGAAGAGCTGAAGGGTCAGTGATGGAAATTTTGCCATTCTGGTTCCAATTTGGTTTGACCTATTGCAAGAACCTTCATTAATATTCATTCAGGGGCCAAGTCTCTCATGCCAATATCAAACTTTCTCACCATCATAATTTAGGGTGCTTTTAGCCTATATATTAACATATTGAAGCTCATTGCCCTATACATCCACTATTGCAAAAGCAAGTTCATGATTAAACATCTGTCAACAATTTTATCCTAAAATATCAAAGCCTAGCATCAGTTTAATATTTCTGCTGATGCCTAGTCTCTCATATACCAACTCTCCTATTAAGCAAGCTATTCTGATAAATAAATGTGTTAGTCTTTAAAAGTGCCATAGGACTCCTTGTTTGTTTTGCTGAACTAGACTAACACAATCTCAGCACTGGATTCTCTCATACAAATCCAACCTACAGCACATTCTTCTGCATGGCTGGACTTCACAAAAAAGAGAAAATTACCTTTACTTTCCTACAGAAGAAAAAAGACACCAAACTATCTAAACTACTATACACCACTAAAGACAAGAAGAATGACACCTTCAATCCAGCCAACAACATTGTTAATCTTTTGAGCTACACACTTACTCCAGAGGAGGAATCTGTACCATCTTGGGGACTTTTCTTCTGTCCTACAACCGCCACATAAAAGATAAAACTCTACGGTGACCTGGAGGACTACTTTCACTGTCTAAGACTCAAAGAATTTTTCCATAACACCAATGATTAATGCAGTGACGCACAGGTATCTTCCTTCAAACACTGCAAGAAGGAATATTCTTTGTGGACTCCTCCAGAAGGTCGGAACAACAGACTGGACTTCTACATTGATTGTTTCCACCACAGTGCAAAGGCTGAAATCGTGGACAAACAACATCCCTTACACCATAATCTCAGCCATGCAGAATGCCATGCCATCCACAGCCTCAGAAACAACTCTGACACTATCATTAAGGAGGCTGACAAAGGAGATGCAGTTGTCATCATGGATAAACCAGATTATGACCAGGAGGCTTATAAACAACTCTCCAACACAACATTCTACAAACCTCTTTCCTCTGATCCCATTGAAGAATACCATAAAGCGTTACAACGCATACTCAAGATACTACCTAAGGCAGCACAGGAACAAATAAAGGCAGACACCCACCAGGACCCCAACCAGGAATATTCTATCTGCTACCTAAAACCCATAAAAAAGGAAACCCTGGACACCCCCATCATCTCAGGCATTGGCACTCTTACAGAAGGCTTATCTGGCTATGTGGACTACTTCCTCAGACCCTATGTTATCAACATCCCCAGTTATCTTCCAGATACCATGGATTTCCTAAGAAAATCCAATCCACCGGTGAGCTTCCTGAAAACACCATCCTGGCCACTATGGATGTAGAAGCTCTTTACACTAACATCCCACACAAGGATGGATTACAAGCTATTAGAAGAACCATCCCAGATGATGCCACAGCACAGCTTGTGACTGAACTGTGTGGCTTTGTGCTCACCCACAACCATTTCAGATTTGAGGACAGTTTATATCTCCAAGTCAGTGGCCCTGCTATGGGTACTCACATGGCCCCATAATATGCCAACATTTTTATGGGTGACTTAGAACAACGTTTCCTCAAGTCTCATCCCAAAACACCCCTCCTCTACTTACATTATATTGATGACATCTTCATCATCTGGACCCACAGCAGTGATGCTCTTGAAGATTTCCACAGAGATTTGAACAATTTCCAACCCACAATCAAATTGAGCCTTGAACACTCTATACAGGAGATCCACTTTCTGGACACTACAGTACAAATTACGGATGGACACATCAACACCACTCTATACTGAAAACCTAATCAAGCCAGCTACTTCACCTGCTCATCCACTAATGTGACTTATGCTATCATATGCTGGAAATACCCCCACGCCTTATACATTAGACAAACAGGACAGACCCTATGCAGAAGATTACATGCACATAAAACTGATATCAGCAATCATTACACACAAAAAACCCCAGTTTCTGAGCACTTCCATCTTCCTAATCACTCCATTGATGACTTGTTAATGAGGGTCCTCAAGAAAATCAATGGGACATTAAGACTTCAAAGAGAAACCGCTGAAATTGAATTAATATGCAAATTAAATTGTATAAAAGCAGGGCTGAATTGTGACTATGGATTCTTTTCACATTATAACAGGTAATTTGACTTCACCCTCCCTCTGTATGCTGTTTCCTAAAGTTTAAATCCTTACAAATGCTCTGATTTGCTGTTGCAGTATGACCTGATGACATATCTTACACTCCCCTTCATTTATTTTCATCCAGTTCTGTAAGTTCTCCCTCTTCAAAGCGTCTGACGAAGTGGGATATTCTCCCACAAAAGCTCATGTGATAAATAAATCTGTTAGTCTTTAATTGCCACAAGACTCCTTGCTTTTTTTGCCAAAACATAGGAAAACTTTTTGGCCATTTTATGTATGATAAGAGTCATAGGCCTATGAGTCACTTATGCTAACCTGCTTAAGCCAATATCTTAAGGGATACAGGCCCATAAGTTCCTTGCATACTACTAAGTAAAATAACAGGTCAAGCTAGTGCTGTGGGGTAAGGAATTCTTCACTCACCCCTAGTTGTTGCGTCTTCTGCAGACTGGCTCAATGCAGAGAGAGAATAGACACAGGGGCTGGGAATAGTACAAAACATCTGAAATGATCACAGTAAGAATGAAATGCTCTGATTTTCCTCACATAACCAAACAGTTCCCTTCTCATCCCTGTACCTAGGCAGGCCTGCACATAAGCCAAAGACTTCAGCTGCCTTCTGCACAGGTCTCATTCATAAGGGACAAGGAAAGTGAGAGCGGGGTGGAGAAGAATGGGATGGTATGAGATTTTTGCACAAAGTGTCATGAAATTGTTCTTTTTCAGCCCAGGCCTTTTTAAAATTGTTCCTTCCCACCTTCCATTTCCCCACTATTCCATCCAGCCCAAGGATTAGTGCTGTCTGTGCTGGCCAAGAAATACAGTCAGATGCACAGTGACTGCTTGTTAATAATCTGTTTTAGCTTCTGCTAAATGCTTGACAACGTATCATGGGATTTTTACTAAAATATTCAATGTACAGCTGTGTGATCCTCTAGGATCATGTCAGGTATGGAGGTAGTGTTGTGGGCCAGGGTGAGACGCACAGCCCCAGAAGGGATATTGTCAGGAGAGGTGTTGATCCATTGTAAAACTTACCAGCCTCTGATTCTGGTTCCTGGTGGCTCTTTGGCTTTGGGTGTATGGGGGGGTGGGACGCGGTGTCTTGCTCAATCAGACAAGCCGGTAAAGGTGCAGAATCACATGCTCCTCTTCCTCTGTATTTCTTGGGGCTTTTGCAAGAATTTCCTCCAAGGTCCCTGCTGGCTCCCTCCTTGCCTTTTCCTCATTGGCATCCCATCATATGATGGTCAGTAGGGTTGAAGAGAGGATCATGCATCACTTCACACACTGTACAAGCCTTTCTGTAAGTTCACCCATCTTTGAAGCATCTGAGGAAGTGGGATCTTCTCCCACGAAAGCTCATGCAAAAAATAAATCTGTTAGTCTCAAAGTGCCACACAACTCCTTGTTGTTTTTTTTACTGTACATGCAGCCTTGGCAAGCACCCAGGACAACTCATCGCAGTGGGGTCATGTGCTAGTTCACCTGCTGGAGCAATTGTTGGAGTCCTTCACCCTCCACTACAGGAACCAGAGATGGAGTCTGATGAATGCCTGCATCCTCCACTCTCCATGAGCTCTCCTGGTACAGGTGAATGTTCCTTCCAATTTGGGTGATGTTAGGGAGGACAGTGTACTCTGACCACACATTGATCAGCACCCACATGTGCTCCAGAGATCAGGAGGCTACTCACAGACCATGATCACGTCTGATCAATAGATTTCAGTATTAAACTGTTCTGAAGTGCTTTGTGGCATTTTTTATGACTTCTGGGAAAGGGGTGGTGGCGGACACAAACTTTTATGTGTTGTGGGATAAGCTCACCCCAATCGCCCCCTGGTGAGGAATGTCAAAGGGGCATGAGGGAAACAGGAGTCTCTGCAGGTTTGATAGGTCCCTGGAGTGCTGCAGCCTTAACATGATGCTGCTATCCATCCCTTGGTTCAGGCCAGTATGGCACAGCCCGCGAGTCAATAGTAGGCGTAGGGGTCAGGGCCACATGGCCCACTAGCCAGAGTCAGTAATGAGGGGCATCCTTTATGGGGTGTGGAGCCCAGGTAGGGACTCAGGCCCTCCCACTCCACCAAGCCCAAGACCAGGGCCCTATTGGTGCCAGAGAATGGCACCAAGTCAGCAGGGATCCGGTCCAAAACACTCTGGCTTTGATCCCACATGAGTCCCGGTTCCACTATTCAGGCCCCCTGAGCTACTTCCTACCCATTTGTTGCAGAGCTCCTCCCATGAGGCTCCAGGCTGTCCACTCTCCCCTACTGCAGCAGTTGCCATCTGCAACCCCTGCGGGTCCTGGAGCATGCTAGCAGCAGTGATCCCCTGGGTATCTGGCTCTGGGTGGCCAACAGGGTGGCCTCAGTAAGGCCTCTGGGGTTGCTCCCTCTCACTGGAAGGGGCTGGTATGGCTTTTGATAAGGAGCCTTCAGCCAACATCCTTCCGCCTCACTGGTCAGCCCTGAATGAGCTGGGCTGCTCCTTTCCCTACTAAGGCAGCAGCTGGAGCATGCCCAGCAAACTCCACCCAAAGAGTTTGCTGGATTTCTGCAGTGTTAGGGTAAACCCACCTGGTCACACAACCTACAGATCAGGTAATAAATGGATCAATGCAGTGTGGGAATGGTCTTGGAGGATAATTGAAACCCACGACCTGGTACGTGCCCATGTCCTTGTCCACACTTCATCACCAAATGGGTATGGACTGTGTCACAACAGAGCATGTACATACCCACACCTGTCATGCATTCTAGCTTTCACACACAAAATTGTCCTTCAAGAATGTACATCAGAACTTCAGACATGAACAGGAGGGGACGTGTGGCACAACAGTGCACATATAATTGTGTACAGTTGCAAGGATAGATATACTCTGCCACTAAAAGACAGGGCACACTCTGAATAGCTTTCAGCTAAATAGTCAAGTGAAAATTAATGTCCATTTTACAGATGAGAAACAGAGCTACTAAATAATTTATCTAAAGTCATACAGGAAGCTTGTGGTAGATCTGGAAATTGAAATGGGCCTTCCTGATGTCTAGCACCAGCCCCTAACCACAGGAACATACTTCCAGGGAGCCCATATCACCTTCACGAATGTTGACTGTGTTTCAGGTATGGACACTCAGATGGTCAAGGGGTACAGATAGCACTGTCAGGTGTCAATCTGCCTATAATCTGTGTGGTTATCAATGTCATCTTAGTAAAAAGGAAGTAAAGCCAGTTCTTTGGAGTCCATAGAAGTGAATCTCCTGCTACATGTGCTGCATTTGGGCAAGATTTTTTTCAGGATATGTCTTAAGAACTGCAACTTTTCTTCTTTATTTCAGAGGTACAGTGCCTTTGACGCTCTCTGCTATTACATCTATTATACAGGAGAAGTGACCCCATTTCTTTTTATACATTATTCTATTTGCATGGAATAGATTTGGAGTCTCAGTCATGCTCTACAGCACTGGTTTTATGCCAGTGCAACTCCATGGCATAAAACTGATGTCAGAGCACACAATCAAGCCCTTTGTCTACAGCATATTACTTAATTTATTGTACATGTTGGGTGAGACACACTTTTTATATCTTATAGTAAACTAGATTGTTTTTGGAAGGTCACGGATTTTAGAGGCTGCTCTCAGAAAAACGAGCTTTCTAAACATTGTAACGCAGGGATTCTCCTAACCACAGTTGATTCTATTTAGTTTGAGTAGTTTTTCTTTTTCATTTATCTGTAGGTATCATTGCAACTGTCCACTTGTGCCTGTAATGAGACATCAAGTAAAATATAAAATTACACAGGGATCCCCTTTAAAAAGTCAGTATATACCAAGTTCCTGAAACATTGTAAATGCTGGCAAGCTCTTTCTGTCTCTCTCGATTGTAATAATCATTCTGAGTAATATCTATTCATGCACAAACTCCACGTATCAGTGAAATAAATATTTTCCTAGTAGCATTTAATCATATCACGTATACTAGAACTACATGTGCTACAGATTGCAGTAGCTGTAAATGCAGTGTGGGATTATTGGCAAAATATTCAAACCATGAGGAAAAGAGTCAAAATTAGGGTATATCTGAGTAAAATATTCAGGTAGGAAAACACTGATTAAAAAAACCCAATTTCCTTTTACTGGGGTGTAATTCCCATATGGCTGTTGTCCATTGATCTATACTGAGTGGTGGAAAGAGATACATTATTTGAAGAAAGTGCTGTGCAGAGAGAGAGATAACAACTTGTACTGTGTTATACACTTGATTTAATTCTGACAACTTAGTGGAGATAAATGCAGGTCACTTCATAACTAAAGTATACAAACAACACTGTAATTACTGATCAGGAGGAGTGATTTGCAGGGTTTGAATACTGATATATACAAACACACATAGTATGCTGCATGCAAAAGAGCAAAATACAAGCGATTCCTGACTGTATCTGAGACACACTCATCCTGCAGTACCTCCACATGCTTCTTGTCTCAGATTTGAATAAGGCAATGTGCAATGATCTGACAAAAGCATACCACAGAGCACCCTGTGCTCAAAGTCCCAGCTTTACAGCAAAGGTTAGAGAGAGAGTGTTACAAAATAGAGACATTGGGTAGAATTTTAAAAACCTTGTAAGTGACTTGGGAACACAAACTACATTGTCTTTCAAAGGGAATTGTGCTTTGAAGTCACTTACGTCTAGAGAAACATAAAATCTGTGGCATGGCTATGGCTGGTCCAGGTTATCTGAATTGGATTCAGGCCACAGGACTAAAAATTGCTGTGTAGATTCTGTGATAATAGATTGCTGTGTAGATGCTGGAGCCAAAACTCTGGACCCTGCCCTTTCACCAGGTCCCACGCTGAGTCCAAGTGTCTACACAGAAATTTTATAGTCCTGCAGCCTGAGCTCACTTACACCAGCTGCACATTTAATTATTTTGTAGAGGTACCCTTAGGCACTATTGGATATCCCACCAGCAGATGGTTAAAAAAAAACAACACCCACACACAGAAAAGATGAGTTACACCTGTATTTGCATTCAGGGACGTTGTGCGCCTACCATACAACTTCAGACATACATAAACTGTTCAGCAGTGAATACAGTAATTCATCTACACTGTCTTAGTATCAATCATACAAAAAACCTCCACATTAAAAAAAAAAACAAACTCAACCCTCACTTAACTGCACTCATTGTCATCCTGATTAGAAAGAGACACACACAAATAGTATAAAGGGAACAAAACACAGCAACAAATCTGCTTGTGAGGAAAAGTCATCTTCAGTTGCCTGGCTGAAATCCACATAGCCCATAAGCATTTCTATAAAACAAGTGGATGGTTTTGTCCAACTGAGTCAGCTATACCTATGTTCACTTGTTTAAGGTTGCAGCTAGTAATCCACAGGTTTTTTTCTTGCTACAATTAGAGTAATACTGGCTTCGAGAAACAGCTTGTGGCCCTAATTCTACTATATTATCACTTCTAGCCCATTTTCCATGTTGTCTGCAGTAGATATTAGACAGTCTGTTGTGCACTGAATATGTAAATAAAATAAATGAGCATGACTGTATCACACAACCATGGATGACCAAACCTTATGAGATATACTCATATAGTATTTAATAGTATTTTATATGCCACAGCTGTTCTTTAATTTGCATTAAGTATCATTAATGAACCTAATGACCTTGAACAGATAAGCGGTGTCCACAGACCTCTGAGACTGAGTGTGAGGAAGTTGGAGGCAGAGGTGGATTAAGGGGATTTGGGACCCTGGGCCCCATCCCTCCAGTGGCTCCTGACCCCCCACTGGTGAACCCCCCCTCCAGGGGCCCTGGCCCACTGCTCCAGCCAGTCTGTCCCCTGGGGAGCAGCAGGATTGCTTGGTGTGTGATGAGGCTTCCAGTGCCATAAAGCATGCCAGCTAGCCCCTAGCTCATCCCTGGAGGGAAGTGATCAGTCACACCAGCCCGCCCCACCTTTGGGGGTGGACCAGCTGGCCCAGGGGTGGTGGTGGAGGAGTGTGGCGCCCAATCTCTGGCCCAGGTGGCCCCACTACCCAGTGCTGGCAGGGTGGCAGCCCCCCACAATATGGAGGCCCCATGCAGTAATTTACCCCGGTTGGGGGTGGAAAATGTGTTAGCATCCATCCTCTTAGCTGAGAGAAAGGACCCATGCAGGGGCATGCATATCTTACAGATGAATGCATGGCTGTGCAGATGGTGTTGACAGGAGGGCTTCAGCTCTCTGTAGCATGGACTGCAGCTCTGGAAAGAAGGTCTGCTGGAAAGAGATAGCATCTGTCTGACCAGGAAGGGGAAGAGCACTGCTCACCTACCTAAGGAGGAGGGCTTTAACCTATATTCATAGGGGCAGGTGAAAAAAACTCACAGGCAAGTATGAAAAAAAGTGACAATAACATTTGGGCATGGCAGGGGGACTTGGAATATTATATCATAGAAACAATACGAAGAAAAAGAATAGGGGAATCTGTTCAGCTCCAAGCCACTATAGTCCCACACGACATTCTCATAAGCAAACTAGGGGTGTGGTCTAGATGAAATTACTATAAGGTGGTTGCAAATTTTACTTGCTAGACCTTACACAAGAGTAGTTATCAATAGATCACTGTCAAACTGGGAAGGCCTGTCTATTGGGGGGGTCCCACATTCTTTATTCCTGAGTCTGGTACTATTCAATATTTTAATTAATAATTTAGATAATGGAGTGATGACAGTAAGATGTGTAGGGTTGCAAGCACTGTAGGGAAGACAGGATTAGAATTCAAAATGACCTTGATAGATTGGAGACCTGGTCTGAAATCAATGAGATGAAATTAAGTTGAAAAAAGTGCAAAGTATTTCACTTAGGAAAGAAAAATCAAATGCATATATAGAAAATGGAGACTAACTTGATGGGGGGTAGTACTGCTGAAACGGATCTGGAGGTTGTAATGGATCACAATGGAAGGACAGACAATAGCATGTAGCTGCAAAAAAAGGTTATTATAAGACACAGGAGGCAACTGTCCTGCTCTGTTCAGCAATGGGAAGCCTCAAGTAGAGTACTTTGTCCAGTTCCCGGTATAGGACTCATTTTAGGACAGATGTGAAAAAATTAGAGCTAATCCAGAGGACAGCATCTAAAACAACCTGACCAATGTGGAAAGATTAAAAAAAACTAAGCATGGTTAGTCTTGACAAAAAAAAAGCCTGAGGGGGACCTGATAACAGTCTTCAAATATGTTAAGGGCTATTACACAGAGGATGGTGATCATTATTCTCCATGTCCACTGGAGATAGGACAAAAAGTAATGGGGTTAATCTGCAGCAAGGGAGAGTTAGAAAGTGTTCTTTAATAACTAACCTAAGACTAGCTCTTCCAAAGGAGGTTGTGGAATCCCAATCACTGGAAATTTTTAAGCACATGTTAGATGAGTTTCAAACCATGGGTCAGGACACAGTACTGGGTCACAGACTCACAGGTATTGAGTTATGGAGCCCCCTGCATCTGCTGCCAAAAGACTAGAATGCATTGCTCAGAGACGTAATTGTTGGGCCATGGGCATAAATGATGTTTTTCAACTGGGGCCCAAGAAAATAAGTTTGAAAACCCCTGGGTTAGATATATACCTTTGAGGGATGATCTAGGCTTACTTGGTCCTCTCTCTGCAGTAGAGATGGACTTGGTGACTTCTTGAAGTCTTCTTTGAGCTCTACATTTCTGTGATTTTATCATACAACTATAACATCTCTAATTCTGCTGTATATCTTGAGGATGAACAGCATGCTGTTAGTCCAAACCCCATATTGTTCTGCAGACTTTGTGAATAACATCTTATGATAGACCACAGTTGGCGTATCTTTTGATGCCTAGAGATGAAATCCAGTCAATAATGAGCAATTGGATAGCTTGTCTCTTTGATTGAAACGCTAGTTCTTTGTATTGTGATGAATTCCAGCCGGTGCCAATTGCTGTCTAATTGTGTAAATGACTTAACACACCAACTGACATGCCATGGTGTCTAGCACAACAATAATTTTACCACATTTTGAATGTGAAAATGAATTTAAAACTGTGAAACATGAAATGGAAGTGGCATTTCACAGGGTACACTTTGCTAGGCATCACTGAGCAATAGAAAATATGCTAGTGACTGCAGTGCTCCTATCATCCAAGAAGTTAACAAGCTTCACATTGCCAACAGAAAGGAATAATTTGCAGACCTGGCTAAAACTAAAAGCAAAAAGAGCAGCATACTGAAATACATCACTTGTCAGAACACTGTGAGCTGGAAGGCAGACTTAACCAGAGAGGTTCTCACAGAGCAGCCGTTGTAGTGGGGTGACAATTTCATCATGGCCTGGAGCGTAAAGAAAAATTATTTTAGGCAAAGCACAATTATTTGTGTTTAGAAATGTAAGGAGTATCCATAAAAAGCTTTCCATTGATTCAAACTGGGAATACTTGATAGTTTGGGAATGGACCCGATTACACTGATGACATTCCCATAAGTAACCCACATTTGGTAATGTTGCCATAAATGTCACTCTTTCTCCCTCATTTTATGTACACAATAATACATTTAAGAATGCCATAAACTGAAGGATGAGTGTACATTATTGGATCATATCAAGCAATATAAAAATAAACCAATCCAGTGCTTAGGGTATACTTTTGGTACATGACTCATGGTGCATTGAAACTGAACATTCAAGCAATCAAGTGCATCGATGGGTTATGAAAGTCCTGATTCTGGAAGGCATTTCTATTCAGAATTGCATTTAAGCATGTGCTTAGGTCTTACTGAAGTCAATCAGACTTAAGCATGAATGCAAGAGAATCGCTGTAAACTTTGTGCACCCTCTTGTGCCCTTTTCCATTTGGCACCCAGGTATCTCTGGGTCACAGAAACCTCAGTATCATAAGAAAGCAAATAACAGTGAGATAGTGGACTTTTTTCAGTATTTTATATTCTCTCTGTCAGCAAAATATATTCCTAGTTTATTCATCTTCACTGAAACACGCCATCTTATAATATGATAATAACCTAAAATGCAACACTTAACTTATGAAGTGTTAGACATAAACTCTAAATATAGTGAAATATTTTGGCCATCCAGCAAAAAGTGTATCTTTGAAACTTTTTTCTCTTGTCTTAACACTATTTAAATGTGTAAGTACACAGCTCAGCAATGACACATCACATAAACACTTCACTATTAGAAATACTTTTCACAGTGACTCATTTAAGTGCTAGAATGCACAGTAAGTTAAATTTTGATTTATTTTTTTTTTAGAATTCAGACTCTTAATAGCTGTATTGTGTAAGTTCCTTTCTGCACTATGATTTTTATCTGTAGTTTATTATGCTAATGACAGCAAATAATATACTCTCTCACATCTGTCTGGTTCTTTTCTGAGGTCAAAATGATATGTAGAGCTAACTGTGGCAAGAGATTTCCTTATTATGCTTACATTCTTTTATTGTACTAAATTAACCATCTATATACATGTAACAGGCTAGCTGGCCTATTAAATAAAACCAGACTCAATTCTCCTGTTCCAGTCTATGCGCTCATGGTTGGTCCAATAAAGAGGGTGGACAGCGCCTGGAAGCTCTAAGAGGCCTAGTGATGGGAAAGTTGGAGCAGAGAAACACTCAGGAAAAAGGAAGGGAATGAAAACTGCTAGAAGCAGAAAGTGGCAACAGGGAGAAGGTTGAAGGGAGGAGAGCAGCAAGAAGGGGTTGCTGGCTGGCATCCCCAAACCAGAGAAACAGGGCTGAAGGCAGGAAGAGCAACCTCAGAGAGGGTGGCTGCTCGGGGCTCTAAGCTGAAGCACCGCAGCTAGGGGCCAGAAATGGCTGAAGGAAGAGGAAGCAGCAAAAGGTCTTACTTCCCGAAGTATCCTTTCTGGAGAGCTGGATCCCAAGGAACAGGAAGAAGGCAGAGGGAGAAAACAATGTTTCCCTGGCCAGAATTATCCCAACAGAGGGGTTATAAAGTTCCCACTTGAAGGAGTGGGGCTGCACCCCATCTAGAAGAGCTGGGGTTGCTGCCCTCGAAGAGGCACAGGGGTAAGGCAGAAGACTCCAAGGTACGTTGAAAATAAAGTTGGCTTATAAGTCTATATGCACTGGGAGTGATATGGACTGTTTGGGGACTTTTATTGTTGACTATCTGAACTATTTTTTGTTAATTGATTTAAAAATAAGCTGGCATGGAGTTGCTGGGGGCCCAAGAGGGAAACTGAGGTGAGGAGCTACTTTCAGGGCTGCCCTGAGACCTTGAGGGAGAGCCTGGAAGGAGGCCATTCCTTTTTAGGAAGATTATCCCGGGGAAAATAAAACCTTAATTCTTCAATATATGCTTGCTAATCATAAAACTTTTTATCAGCAGGTCATTATACTAACTAATTTTCAGTCTTTCAGGTAAATAATGTGCCATTACATCATCTTACCTAATTGCCTTTATGCCAAAAAAGTGTGGAAAAAAAAGATAATTTTATCAACAGTCATCAGGCAGATTACAGTCGTTCATGTTTTCTTGGATTAATTCTTTTCATATAGACCTAGACCGATCCCTCAGGAAAAACCTATCAGTCCCATGCAATTCTATTCCACTTGTCAGAAAAATCCATCAGTCTCATTGGGGTCTGTGGAGCATCATGTAAAGTGTGTGCGTGGGAAGAAACATAGATACTACCCCCATTCCTGAGCATACTTTTCTCCTCTCAGGTGTCCCACTGCCAGCAGTCTGCCCCCCCAGCCTAGCTCCATGGTCTATGAGTTTGAGATTTTCACCTCACTCCTCTGGGGAGAAAAAAACTAAAACAAAAAAAATGGATCTTACCCCATGCGCATCCAAAGAATCGATCAATCCCAGATGTTTCAGGCCCACTTGTCAAAAAATTCATCAATGCCTCCTCCCTCCACTAATCCCATCAATTACATCTACTTATTCCCTCAGATAATTGCTTACATTTGTCCTGTCTATTTTGTTAATCCTTTCACATCCACCCCAGATTCCACTAAGATGGCCCCATTCCTCCACCTCCTAGAAGCTTCTTTACTTACTTGGCTTATCTGGCTGTTGTTCCTCATGGCATCAGTTATGGCAGACTGGTGGGCAACCCTGAGCTTCTATGGGCAGTTGTGATGGAAGTCGAGTTGTCATGTGGCCTCCGGGTGGATGGTGGCTTGTCGCATACATAGCATGAATCTTCAGTATATGCAGGGTGGGAAATGGGCCTCCTTTGGTTCTTGATGTGGATAGACCTCCTGTGGTCTTCTCTGGGTGTAGCGTATGGATGGTATGGGGGGACCATGATGTCAGCTCTTAAATTCTGGGCTGGGGCTCAGCAAGTAGGTCTCAGTTGAGAGAGAGAGACAGACTGGAGTGGGCTGCAGTATCTTAGCCTTATCACCTCTCTGATGCTTTCTCATCAAACAGATGGTGGGATTCAGGGCCCACCCTGTATTTCTGTCATTCCTTCCTACCTACAGCTCAGCACCTGCCTGAGCAGCAGCCAAATCTGTCTCATGCTCGAAGAGGGCTGAAAATAGTACCAAAGTTAAGCTGGCACAAGAATTTTGGACAAGCCTTTATAACACTTCTAGAAAGCAGACCTTTCCCTGTCCACCATGATCATACTGCTGTGCATAAGGCCAGCTTACCCATTTCCGGGGCAGTTAGCAAGTCCTTGGGAAACACTGCAAATCTATCTGCTTCCTGCATTCAAAAAATGTGTGTCCCGAGGCAAAGGAAAGAGGGCAAAGGGGAGTCTCTGCACCCCTCTCACCTCTCAAGCGTTGTGCTGTATAAATGGAACCCAGCTGCTTGTTCCTTTCAAGTGTAGTGATCTTTTAAATTACCTTATATGTTTAAGGGTTAACTTCTCAAAGAAAAGGACTAGAAACATTTCTGTTTTAAATGAAGGCTGAGAGTCTCCTTCAAGGAGCCCCTAGCAAACAAGAGTTGGGGCTTGAAAGGTGTTCTTATCTTTATGGTAAACCTCAGAACGTGTCTTCCTGGGGAAGTCTTGTAAAGTTCTGCAATAGCTAACGAGACCATGATGAAATTTTTGGTATACCATGACATTGATAGTGTCTGCACAACAGCCCCTCTGCAAATGCATAGGATGTCTTCCATGTATCCTACTTGCCTAAGAACCCGCATATTAATCCAGAATTATTAAGTAACTTCAAAAGACAAGGTGGGTAAGGTAACAGGTTATTGGACCAATTTTGTGTATTCCTCTTGTGCGCTGTGGCTCATATGCACTTATGTATAGTGTGTAATTATGATTTTTTTGTTATTTGTTTAAAAATGCTGTACTCAAATGTGGTTGTGGATTTAAAGTATTATCATACTATAAATGTTATACAATTATAATAATAATTACACCATTGGAGTGCTTCCACAGGCCATATTCTATGGGCACATTTTGCAGGCTGAGATGTATGAGAATTTATAAATATGGTTGTTTGTCTGCCCCAAAATAATTTTGGAGCAAAATAAATTAACGGTCCTTTGCAGGACAGGGATTTTTCACATACTGTTTAAAAAAAGTAAATATGAACTGACGGTGTCTTTTTAAAAACAGTGCATTATAGCACCTAATAAAAGGAATAATAATATTTATTTAAAGGTTTTTCAGAGCCATCAGCACAGGGTCTGAATGCCTTAATAAATTTATCCTCCCCACACCCAGAATGTAGGTCAACATTATCTCCCCCTTCCCTGGGCTACCTCCTACCCAGTCTCTTTCGATGGTGGCTCGCTGATTCATCTGGCCGCCAGCTCCTTTGGTGTGTCCAACCTTTGGTTGGATTGTCACTGGCTCTAGGTTTCCTCCTGGGTTCAGCAGGTCTCCAATTCACCCTTTCCCCATCTGTGCTGGGAACCTCCAGCAGTGCTCCCTCCTCCTCAGCAATCAATCCTGAGTGAGCTGGGCTGCTCCCTTTTATACTTAGGCAAGATTTGGAGCATACCCAGCACAGTCTAAGAGGCAGAACTGCCTCTGTCCATAATGCAGAGTCAGCTCCTTTGTCTCTTGTGCAAGGTAGGTCTAGCTATCACAAGGCTACAAAAAGAGTCATTATAAACAACTGGGATTGAAGCCAGGCACTCCTGGCTCCCTGTATTGTGCTCAGTTCCTAAATCACATCTCTCTCGCTAACTCTGGCTCTCCTTGCTCTCCCTCTCTCATTTTTCCCCCCCAAAATAACTAATAAACTGTGCAACTGAATGAAAACTTTTTTTCATAGAGTAAGGAAACAGCAACCTAATTTGTTGTTATAGTTTAATAATATGATAGGCCAAAATTCCTGCACTCCTCCTTATGGGTATTAATGTATTGAACATGTGGCCCTATACAGCTTGTTTTCAGCAGAAGAAAACTTGATGAATCGCTTGATGATCACCTTTTGTGTTCATCCCCTCTGAAGCATCTGGTATTGGCTACAATCAGAAGACAGGATCCTGGGCCAGCTGGATCACTGATCTGACCCAGTATGGACATTCTTATATTTTTTATGAAGTGGAATAGGACTGTATGAACAAAGGGAGCAACTACTGATATGTTTAGCAATATCACCACTACAGCATTATGTCCTTATTTTCTCACAAAGGTCACTATGGTTCTTCTCTGTTCCTTTGGGGGGGGGGAGGGACCCCCTAACTTTAAAGCACAGAAAGGATTTTAGCATTCATATAGAGGACAGTATCAGCATGAGAGGTATGCGTGTGCAGTGAATACAAAATCAGACAACAGATGGGAGAGCCATTTCTGTAATTCAGTTGGATACCTTATATTTTTCAGGCCCTATATTGCTTAGGTTTTATACAGTTGTTTAGGTGAAAAGGGGGCAGAATCCCACTCAACAATGATTTAGGCACTTTGGCACCTAAGTCCCATTCATTTTCAATGACACATAGGCTTCTAAATGCCGAAGTCACGTTTGAAAGGGGATTTAATAGTCTAAGGCACTTAAGTCTTGTGATTAGACTCGGACAGACTAGAAATTATATGGTTACATGTTGGTAAACATCAAGTTCACCGCATGCATGTGTGCGTGCGTGCGTGCGTGCACACACACACACACACAGAGCAATGAAAAATATTTCTATTGATAACAATTGAAATATATAGATAGACAAAGTAAGAAAAATGCTGCTTGAGAACTTATTGCAGTTTAAAAATACATGCTTTGTATATTTTGGCTTGATGCTGATTATTATAAAGTTTTAATTTTTTGAATATCAGTGACTACTAATATTAAATGATTATTGTCTAACCCATTGGTTCTCAACCAGGGGTCCAGCTTCTAGGAGCCCTAGGGCCCTGAGGCAGAAGCCTGATGCCCCAAACCTCAACACCACCACAGGGCTGACACAGGAAGAGAGCTGCAGAGAACGCTGAGTCTCAGGCTCTGCCCAGGGCCCGGCGCCTCCATGCCCCACAGCTGAAGCCCTGAACCATCTGAGCTTCATTCCATCCCACTCCCCATGGCTGAAGCCTGAAGCCCCGAGGGGCAAAGCCCTGGGCCACCCCCCCCACACACACACATTGGCTGAAGGCAGGAGCCCTGAGCTTCTTCTCACTGGACCCTCGTGTTTTTACAGTACTCGGTGGACTCAAAGAAAAAGGATGAGAACTCCTGATTCAACTCACTCCCATAATTTCCTACAACTGTGAAAATTTAAAGCATTGAACATTGAAAAAACATTATTAAAACTCATATTTTTGCTTAATAGTGAAAAAATTAAATTGAGAAGAAAGCTTACAAATGAACAGCAAGAATATCAACTGAAATGATTTTTTAAAAAAATATCAAATTCTGCTAAGCCTACTTGAGCAGGGACACATCTTTAAAAAAATCTGTACATGGATCAGGAGTAGGAGATTGCTATTCTTTGCTGAAACAGGATATTTTTACACAGCAAGGAAAACCCGTGGCTAGCCCATGGCAGCCAACTCAGGTTCATGGGGCTTATGCTGTGGGGCTGTTTCATTGCCCATAGACTACCGGGTTCAGGCTGGAGCCTCAGGTCTGTGACCCTCCCGCCTGGCAGAGTTTTCTTTGCTGTATAAACATACCCCTAATGGCCTACTGGAGATGTCAGATCCGAGACAGTGCATTTTAGAGAAGTCCCATGGCTGTTCTGAAGTATGCTCGGGTCATTACCAAACTGTCCCCAGAATCAGGAAACAGTAACCAGTTCCTTTGAAACACCTTGTCTCAGATGCTCCCAGTCAACAATGAGCACATCTGAGCTGAGCACCCACCCAACATTTTCCTAACATGCAAACAATGATTAATGATGTTGTTTCTTTTGTGACACTTCAGACAAATAAACACTGTTCCCACTTTAATGGCACCATTTCATTCTTATAACATTTGAAATGAAAGATGTGAAATGATCCATACATTGATTTATTAATAGATTTTTGGGGAATTCAAAATGCATCTGAACAAACACGCTTTGCTATATTTTTAAGTCAACATTCAGAGTTAGTTACATCACTTTTTGGAGGAAATTGCCAGAAGGTAAAATTCACACAAGTAACACAGATGCCCTTTCCAGGTGACAAATCTACAATATTTTGAGATGAAACAACTAACCAGTTACTTTACAGCAAAGAAAAAATGAAAATGGACTATAGTTCTTCACAACACAACCAGAACTGCAGAAGGTAGGCAAGCCCTACATTTGGCAGATATCAGATGTTTGTTGCCTCCTTTAATTGATTAATCGAAGCAACGGAAAGTACACTGCTACAGTGACTTTGAATGATTTCTCAGAATACTCCTGAAAATGAAATGACATCTCAAAAAATTACTTCCTGCTCAACTCATTTTAAACAACTATATTAGAAATAAATTAGAGATTAGACATAGGACTTATTATCTTTTCTACTAATGGCCTTTTACACCTCTACAGCAGTGTAAAAATTCCTTAAATTACATTTTAAGCCCCTCTTTATATTACCAGAGTGGTGTAAAGAGATCTTCATGTGAATGAGAATCAGTCCATTAAAATGTGTTTATGGCCTGTATTAACCAGGCAGGTACTTTTTCGACCAGAGATGAACATATGTAGGAATTAATGCTGTGGTCCCAAAGCTAGGCTGCACGTGTGCATGCATTCAAAACACAGCACTATTTTTGTTTTAATCAAGAGCAATCTGATTAAATCCGTGGTTTTACAAACAGGGGTAATTCGCCAGCTGAAAACACATTTATATCAATACAAAACTTCATGATATTGTAACTTTGAAAACAGCACCAATTCCAAACAATTTCATCTACTTTACTTGGCTTGCACATTTGTTTACATTATGAACATGCTGATACATTTGTTTCTTTTGGTTTCATCACACAAAAGCATTGCAAATGATTTCCAGCTCATAGTTGAAAGTTAAATACTAAAATTGCAGATATTTTCTTGAGCAGTTATTTATGACTTTGATCTTTGAAAGGAAGTTTTTTTAATTCCTGATCCAACTCCATTGCGAAAGGACCTTTTAATGAAAGACTGCTCCCGGAAAGGCTTTAGAAAAGTCAATTCTTCATTTTTGTCCACCTTGGCTAAGCAGCTATTCAGCAGGATGAGACAGTAATCAGATTTCCTGGACAGCTGGCAATTCAAATAAAAAGGATTATTGCTCTGAAGATTAAAATAGATATATATCATAGATGAGAAAAGCCAGAAGTCTGTATTTGCACATTTGCTGGGACTTGCCCACTGTAAAACGCAAAACTGAAAGATAAAGAATTAATTTACGCTTAAAATGGAAAGGATTAACTATTATTTGCTTTGGATTAAAAGTATCCAAAGTCAGATGTTTTCATAGCCTTACTGAGAATGCAAATACTGTTTTTACCAGTGTAGAATTCTGATATTTCTACAGTTATATTTATGATCCAAAACGTTATTTTCGGTGTAGTACTACTGATGTTGTCTGTTGTGGCAGGCGACAGTTGCTTTCCTCTAAAGTACAATATAGTACACATTTGCCATTATAAACCAAGATTTTTCTATTAATAACGTAGCATCAATTTCATTGTAATTTAAGTGAAAACTGTTTAATTCAAAAGATAAATAATAGCAGAAATGAAAACATCTGTGATACACAGCAACTTTTGGGGTTTCTCTTTCTCTGTTGCAGTTACAGTCATGTTTTTTAATAATGACAAAACTATTCTGATAATTTGTTGAGGGGATAGAATTTGTTGAGTGTCAAATCTCACACACACACACACACACACACACACACACACACACACACACACAC
>ML681981.1:3092416-3111111 GCA_007922195.1 Podocnemis expansa | reverse complement strand
CATGGGAGAAAATCCCACGTCAAAGCCTTGTGTAGACAGGGTTCAAATGAGTTCGAACTAAGCTTGCTTAGTCTGAACTAATTTGTTAGTGTAGACACAGACTAAAAGACTAACAAATTTATCACATGAGCTTCCATGGGAGAAAATCCCACTTCATCAGATGCTTTTCTCCCATAAAAGCTCATGCAATAAATAAATTTGTTAATCTTTTAGGTGCCACCAGATTCCTTATTTATGAAGGTGCATGTTTCACAGATGTAGGCAGTTACTATGCATGAAAACTATTTTTTCGCTATCCTAGCAGATGGCAACAGACTATTTTAGCCTTTTTTGCAATTCCAAGGACAGTAATGCTTTCCACAGAGAAGGAATCAAGGTTACAGTGTTTCTGTTGCAGCAGTTGTCAACTCAATCCAGTTTCTTTAATTGCCGGTGCAGCCTGCAGCAGTTGCACTACTACAGTTTTGTTTATTGATCCTTGTGATTCAGTGTTTTTGCTCATAGGCATAAGACAGCACATTTGACAGATCAACAGAACAGTTCAAGATCAATCGTCATTTCTCTCTCCTGATCCATTTTAATTGTGATATCAAACATGAAGAAATACTTTCTTAGGTTAGAAGATATATTTAAAGCTGGGGTGAAATTATAGTATAAAAGCAGTAAGATTCTTACATGCAGATCTAAAGGAAAATCAAAACCCGTGTTCTGACTGGAAATGAAGCAGCCGGTGATGCTGAGCTTAGTTTAAGCTAGTACAGCAAGCAATTCAGTAAATAAAGTAATGTGTTTCCTTCCCCTCTCCCTTGGAAGCATTTGAAATCTGGAAGGCCAACTACCTTTCCAGGACACTGCAACTCTAGGGAAATTATTAAACTCAGCCTCAAAGTCTTTGTTTTGATATTCAGAAGTGGCCCGGTGTCCTGATGGATTCTGAAACATGTGATTGTAAATCTAATTTGAACTTTAGCCTTTTTATTTTTAAAGCCCTCCTAGTATTCAGTTGAAAAGAAACTTCAGGGATCAAAGACAATGAACATGTCATCACAACTCTGTGATATATCTTTTAAGAGACCTAACTGGCACTGGAGACAGTAATGCCCAGTTAAGCCATCTTGTCAAAACACCTGCCACTGCAGACACTGCCCTAGAGTACATTTTTTTTAGAGCTTTGCCCAAGGTAGGTTTAAATATCTAAGGCCATGGAGCTTCTACGGCTTTTCACAGGAGACTATACCACAGCCCACAAGATCTTTTTTTTGAACTTCCATAAAAGAACCTATATTTTCCAAGACTAGAGGCTTGGGGGGAGAAGGGGTGGACAGAAATCTTTGCGACTATCTCTTCATGAAGATGGCTAGAGATGCACATACTCTTGTCAGAGAAGTTAGATTTGGGCCCCCTGAAGTAAAGGATGCATCCCCAAAGCTGACAAATATCCTGGGAAACTGATGGAAGCCTGTACCTCAACACCAGTCCTAGCCTCTTTGTCAGGAAGCTTCCTAGCACCTCAGCTCCCTTTGAGGTGAGGCACGCAAAAAAAGAAAAAGAAACACAGGCCTAGGCAAGATTGTCGCTCTTGATTCATTTGTGTGTGCCTGGGAGTAATTTCCTTGTGGCTGTAAATCAGACAACATGCGACTCGCCCTCCCAGAGCCAGCCTGCCCAGTTTTCAACCCCATCCCAGACCTCCCAGTGACTCCTTCACAGAGGTTGTATATAATTCTTCTAAAACTGCTTTCCATGAAGAGAGGGGGAAGATATTCATAGGTGAAGAGGGCTGACTTCATGCACAGAGCTAAGGATAAAAATGTTACCCTTTATTAGGCTATTAAAGATGCCCATCTTAATACTATCACTTCTACTACATCAAATATCTGAGCAAGTCAAAATAGCCTCCTGGTTTGGCAGACATGATTCTTTTTCTGTATGTTTCTGTGAAAAATTGGCTTGCATGGCTCAATTTCATTAACTTCTTTGTTGTCTCAAGAGTTGTTTCCTTCACAATTGCCAATTTTTCAGAAGTGGCTAATTCTGCATTTAACACCTCTGGCTATGCAAAGAGGCATTAAAATATACAAGTCAGGTAATATATCTAAACAACCCAACTGGCATGCACAAATGGTCACTAATGCAAACTTCACCTGCACAAATTTAAAGCAGAGTTTGAGAGTGGGAATCAGTGGCAGGGTGTCTTCATTAAGATAGGGGTGGGAAGAATGAAAAAGGAGCAAAGGGAATTAAAAAATATTAGCAAGCAATTGTTAGCACAAAAGGTGGGAGAGACAGATAATCACAGAAGGGAATCAAAATGCAGGTGCAGCAAGATGGGAACACACATCAGATGTTTGGACAGCATACAGGCAATATCAGATGCTCTTGTAGCAGCCGAGCAATGAAATGACGTCATTCTACAGTCAGACAGAACCTAATGGAGAAGTTTAGGGGCTTTGAAAAATTAAGATGTGCAAAAAAGATAGGAGATGAGGGACTGTGTTGACATTGAACTGTGGAACAATCGAGATGAGTGAATGGAAAAAGAGGAATTGGAAAATGGGGAGGGGGAGGGCAAAGGAGATGCATATTTACTCCCTAAAAAAAGTGATTCCGATTGGTTACATAACTTTTTAATAGCATGCTTAGAGACTTTCCTAGCTGGACAGCAAGCCCTAGCCCTAACCCTGGATGAATGTGGGGAAATTTGGGGACTGACAACCTTCATGGTCCAATCCCATCTCTATAAAATGGAATGAAGCCAAGACTAGACTCCTTCCAATTCTTAGAAAATTCAGATTCTGCTCTACTAAAAACTTGTTTAGGTCTGCTCCAAACCCCCAGAAATAAACACAGCTGAATTTTGGTATCCAGGATCCACATACAGTCTCTGCTTCTCACTTAATAAAGAGGGAATAGCCCCAATCTATATATTTTTGAAGTGATTACATTTTGACAACTTCTAAATGACAGAATTGTTCCCTCTGCCTTTTGGTGTGGAATGAGCTATTGGACTCTCTTCACTCTCTGCTGAAGGACTTTGGTTTTCTGCCTTTTTCTCCCACTTTGGAGGAAAGAACTGAAGTGCCTCTGTTCCTCAATTTTCTCCTCCACACCCTGCAATCCTGTTTTCCCCACCTATCTGTGCCCATTGCTGTCTCTCTCTTCATCTCCTGCAAGCTATTTGTCTCTGTTTTTCTTTCCATTTGTGCCCCTCATCTCACATTTGCCCCCCTTTACTGTGTCCTCTATTGTTTCCTTTTCTGAGTTCTCTATTTCTTTGTGTTCTCTGTTCTTCCCCTCTTGTCTGTACCTTTGCCCTTTCTGTTCTCATAGATTCTAAGGTCAGAAGGGACCAATATGATCATCTAGTCTGACCTCTGACACAAGGCAGACCACAAAACCATACCCATCCACTCCTGTAATAAACCTCTAACCTATGATTGAGTTAAAGTCCTCAAATCACGGTTTAAAGACCTTACGTACAGAGAATCCATCAGCAAGTCAGCGTTGCCTATGCTACAGAGGATGGTAAATACCACACAGCCTTTGCCAATCTGCCCTGGGGGAAAATTCCTTCCTGATTCCAAATATGATGACCAGTTAAACCCTGAGCATGTGGGCAAGACTCACCAGCCAGACACCCAAGAAAGATTTCTCTGTAACACTCAGAACTGCCCCCCGTCTAACATCCCATAACATATTTGGGTCAACAGCAGTCGATTGCCAAACTAAGTTGTCTCATCATACCACACCCACCACGCATTTATCAAGCTGAGTTTTGAAGCCATCAAGGCTTTCCCCCCCCATAGCTCCTTTTGGACAGCTGCTCCAGAATTTCACTTCAATGGTCAGTAACCTGCATGCATCTGCTTTCAAGTCTCTCTCCTTCCCTTCTGTGTAGCATAAAGAAAAGTGAGCTGATGCTTTCATGACACTCAAAGAGTGGAGACAAGCATCAGTGAGGTAAATGCTACCCTAGTAACTGCTTTAGCCTTTGCTAGCTGATATCTAGGTGCCCAGAGCAGCTGAGGTGGAAGGAACACTGATGCAGGATGCTTTGCTTCAATCTGCACATCAGCTTCTAGTGGCATGAAAATATGTTTAATTGCCCTGACAGCTGCCTGGAATTGGACTGGGACAGTAGAGATTCAGAGTGAATTTGAAAACCTTGGGCAGTCCAGGCCAAAATGAGACATCTGGCAAGAATGTTTTGTAATTGCATGGGCGCAGGTGTTTTTTTGTTTTAATGAAGGCTAGCCACTCTGCACTGCCTGTGGAGAGGCAAGTTGGTAAAAGCAAAAACAAGCACAACCTTCTACTTCCATATAGACAAATATCCATGAATCAATCTATCAAATACATTTGAATAATAAATAAGCAGAAGTAAGTAATGATCTACTCACAGAATGTCTGGAAGCAGAAAGAGGGTGAATTCATTAAGAAAATTATTTGCTGTGACTTACAATACATGCTCCATGGGAATTCCTATGCAGAAATAGTGGAAAAGGAATGCCAGAAAATGTAATGCAATAAATATCCCTGACTTTCAGCAGGGCTCCTCCTATGCAATGGTGAGAAGATTGACTGGGGCATAGCTGGAAAAAGGTTAAGAAGTAACTAATGAGGAAACAAAAATTTCTAATGACTATTTAGGAAAAAAACTGATTTTATTAAGAGAAAGAAATTGATTTAAATGGAGAGGGAAATTTCTAGTTTCTTCTGATGTCAAAACAGTTCCTTCCACTAAAACTACTGTATCTATCAACTAAAGCAGTATATGATCAGAAAAAACTCATCCTGGATCATCAAACCCTGTAGACTGGACATTATTGGTAAATGCAGGTAGAAACTGTGGCTCTAGCTTTATACAAATTACAGTTGTTATGTAGATGGTATCTCCTAAGGCATATATAAATAGTTAAATTTAAGAGTGGTTCCAAGTTTCTGGTTGGAGGGACAGGATCATCCACAGTTAATTTAGCACAACATGAACCAAAAACATTATGGTTTGAAAAGCATTTGTTGGAAATACACTTCACCTTCTCAGGGTGAGTTCCCTGTTATAAGAATCTCTATAGTCTAACTAGAATAGTTTAATACTTTAGGAAGCATCCTGCTTTATGTCTTTCTGGTTCTGATTAGTCTGTATTACTGAGTAGAAAAGTGGAGTTATGTGGCAACCTACCAGCAAGGGCTTGATGATTGCCACTTAATTTCTTTCCGTATATGCTGTAGATACATATAGGAATGTACAGATATAACTATTTTATTTAAAACGATCTGCAGAAGCACCTTGTCCTATGAACATTCGGGTCAGAGTTCAGTGCTTTCTATACAGTTATTTCTGGTAGCAAGCTCAAGACCAATAATAAGTGTTTGTAGATCAGGTATAAAAATAAGTGACTTCTTTATAAATGCAATAAGATGTTTAATTTTATGAATATGATCTTAAAAGATTCTCATTTTGCCTGTTGCTGGAGTCACTGTATTTTTCTAAGCCTTTATGAGCAGATAAGGGACTTCTAGATATTACCTGTTTGTACATATTTCCCCTGTATGCCAAGGGCAAAAATCCATATTTTTATTCATGCTGGAGTATATAACACGTCAGCCTAGAATTTATTTTGTATTAAAGTCACAGACACACCCTTGAAAAAGTTTAGTAGCATTCCTTACTCTGTGCTAAGTACTTAAAATATTTTGATTCAAATAAATAATTGCATTTGTTGTTACACACAATACTTAGCTTTCTGTCTCCTCTGGGTAGTTATGGCCTCCGTCAGAGAGTATCTGAGCACTTCCCAAAGAGTTTAAAGACAGAAGGAGAAATAATTCTCTCATAATTCTTTCCTTCCAGTCTGTGGGTGAAGTAGCCTGATTAGTTTGCAGTTTTTGTGTGTGGTCTGGCTGTAGTGTGTGAGTCTGACAAATTTATGGAGGGAAAGTTAAGTCAAAGAGATGAATTTTGAATTAAATTATTAATATGGTGAGGTCATTGGTCATTCTTATCTGTTCTGGTATGAGTTCCATTGTTTTAGTGCAGTTACTGTCCGTGCTCTGTTTCCTGCATTCACAAGTCATTCTGGTATAGCTCTTATAAAGAAGAAGGAGGAAAAAAAAAAAAAAAAAAAAAAGCACAAGCTTGCTAGTAAGAGAAAATGCTCTTTAAAGATGTGGTTCATGTTTATTGAATAATGAAGAGGAAAAAAGAACTGTAATTAATATTAGCAATTGAAAGAAGATTAGAGCAAAAATCCCCTATTACCAATTTCTCTAATCCACCTATAATTGTGTACCAAGCTATCACTGAAGCACTTAAACCTTAGGAAGCTTTAGCAAGAACCAGAAAGCAACTGTCTGCTCCAGCATCCGAGGAGTGGATGTGGACATAATCCAACTACAGTGTTTTACCCTTTCCTTCCAGTATTCCTTCCATCCCTTGAACAGCTTGATAGTCTTATAATTTTGGCTTCCAAAAAGTAGTAGTTCAGATATCAACTAAAGTTCATGAAGTACACTTTATAGTTCTTATAGGAGCTCTTATCAGGAAACAGTGTAAGAGTCTCCTGTTGTACCATTGAGGCCAATGGGAGTTTTTTTTTTCCAATGGGAGCAGAATCAGGGACCAATTAAGCAGGAGTGTAACTTTGCTGGTAAAAGCATACTCTCTTTTTCTGTTTGCTTTTTGATGTCATTCTACGTTAGATATACGTATTTATCCATACACAAATAGGTGCATTCATGTAATATAGTAGAGGTTGATCATCAACAAGCCTATGCCAATTTGCACCAGCACCCTTATATGAGAGAGAACATATTTTCAATAACCCAGAAAGGTGATATGTAACAGTAATTTGGTTGTGCTTCTATGTATTCCTCTGAAGTTTGTCTTCAAGCTTAACCTAAAATCTTGCAGATCATTTAGTTAAAATTTGATTGATGTAGATCTGATTCCTACAACTATTTTGTATTATTTTTTTACTGAATTTTGGAGACAGTAAGCGCTGTAGTAAACTAATTAATTTCACTCCATTTTGACATACTGCTTAAATCAGCTTAGAAATGTCACAGCTGAATAAACTCATCTAAGTTTATGATTGCTTCTTTTTGAAGGACTTGCTCACATGCCAACAGCAGCTGAAATAGCAGACTGAAAAGAGCCACTTAATTAAAAAACTGTTATAAAAGCCGACAATGGTAAAATGTGTAACATTCCTGTTGATGTTTTAAAAAGTGATTAAATGAAGGGTTTTTTCACTTGTATTTTCCATGGAGCACAGTTGAGACTCGATAGTTATGATTGTAAAATAGAGTCTATTCTATTCCAAATTTGACCACACTTTTAGCTTTTGTGTAAACCCTTGTTCATCCTTAATATTTATATACTCTAGGTCATAATTTTGCAAATATGTAGGGATTGTCCACGTGTGTAAACTTAATCATGTGTTTATCTGTTTACAAGATTAGGGCTTTAGTCATAGTCCAATTTTTTTTGTGGTGGTGAAAGTGGGAAATTTCAGGTTATTTAAGCAAGATGTTTCTGGAATGTTTGAGTTAGGAATAAATAAAGGAAGTCAAGTCTCCTCTCATTTTCTCTGGTGTAAATCAAGAGTTACATAACAGAAGTTAATGGAATTATCCTGGGTCAAAAGTAACTTGAGATAGGAATCAGCTCTCAGGTTTTTAACTTTCTGATAACTACTCACGGTGTGCGTGCGTACTTGCACGCATGTGTCTCCCACCAAAACTCACAAAGAGGTTGGTTTAAAAAAAAACTTAAAATGTATTTCACACTATTATGCTCCAAGAAAACCAACACCTTTGCCTACTTTGACTTTTTCTTTTGGAATTCCTTTTTCATTCATTGTTTTTGGGTTTTTTTGTCCCTCAATATTTTAAATTCAGGCCAGTGTTTGTGTAGAGCTTTAGTTCTGTGTGTTAATTCTTGCTGAATTTGCAAGGTCCATAAGTGTGCATTTTATGATCTCTGTGCTGGCTTCTGTAGCATTTGATGACTGTGGACAAAGATGCAGCCATTAGAAGTTACAGTGCTCCTAAATTCTGGATTAAACAGTATGATATTTTTGATCTCCAAAGAAGTACAACAAAGTTAATAAGCCTTGTAGTAGTAACCACTGATCTTCTAAACAAGCATGGCCATTTCTGAGCCACATGTTAATATTTCATGGTATGACCAAACATAAATTCACTTTTCTACATGATTCACTGATGTGTTCTGTACAGTTCAGCCACAGCCAAGGAACTTCTACTTACTGTCCTACATCCTCCTTAACTCTCTCCCTCCCCTTAATCATGTATCCTATCTACTATAAACCACTTCTATGCCAGGGAAAACATTTGCTTGTTACCACACCTGATATTTGGTAGCTAGTAAACTTACTCCCATATTATGGGCAGCAGGTAACATTTTACACTTGGCATATATGAGCCACTGTCACGGCTACCATTTATCACCCCATTATGAGATGAAAGCCAGGTGTCCTCCATTCACCCTCCCTGTGTTGTTCTGGCAAAAGAGTCACTTTTATCACATCTAGTTTTCTTACATGGAATGAAATTCTGCTCTTGATGACACCAAAATTGTAATACTGTGATGGGGTTGCTTGATCAAACATTCTTTTGCCTCTCTAATTTGTGTGACTTTGAAAACTATTGAGACACATCCTCATTATTTGCACATGCTTTATTTTTATTTTGTGGAATCCCCAATGCCCCTCACCTTATACAGATATCCAAATTAACCATATAGAAGTGGGAATAGCATTTGCATTATCCTCTAAATTACTGTTTAGTTTTTCTAAATCTTAGCACATAATCCTGTCAGCCAATCTAATTGACCTGTTTTAGGTTTTAATTTACCTCAGACGTCTCAGTGATTTGAACTCCTTAGGAAGGTACATCCTGCCTAGTATTATTTGCAATATCAGACAAAACTTTATCTTCTAGTTGCTTTTTCCCTTTGAATTATTTGAAGAGGTCAGTGGTTTCTCAGCGAATCAGAGAAAAGGCCTATATGTTTTTAGTAAAGGATAGTTATTTCATACATTTGTATCACATTGATAATATAATTAGTAGAGTTAGGAAATAGAATCCTGGCCAAAGATGTAATGTGAAACCGCATACAGTGAATGATGGAGCTACTCGTTCTAGCCAATTGTTCTTGGTCACATAGGCTGTTGTGCCCAAAGTTTTCACTTAAAATAAAGCATAGTATCAACAAATAATGAAGCAATCAAAGTATGTATCAAAGAGATGCATAGTACATGGCAAGCAAAAACAGGATGGAATACTGGTCCCATTGAAGTCTATGTGAGTTTTGAGATTTCATCCAGGGTCTTGAAAAATTTACAGTCAGATGGGCTTGCTCAGGCACATCATGTCACCTTACTGTTTTTTGTCCCCTCCCCCACCAGTTTAATGGGAAGATCTAATGACTAAGTAACTTAGCATAGGGAGAACTGAAAATGTCTTGTTAATATTATTTAGTTATCAAAGACAAATGAAAATTTATAAAGGCAACCATGGTACTCTCCTCTTACTCCCTCTTGCTTGCTGCCATGTAGTATTTATTTGTCAAAAGTAGTAGCAGACTTTCACTGACTGAGGAGTTATGCGTATGTGCATCTGTACATGTGAACCTGTTGTTTCTGAATGGATAAACTACATCTATTAATTAGTTCTGTGGATAAGTCAGTTGCCTGACAATTGACTGGGAAATTTTTACAAACGCTTTAAGGACCTGAGTCTGATCTTAAATACACCAGTTTAATTCCACTGATGTCAGTTACTCTTGCTTATATTAACGTAAAAGATGCATACAGCCCCAAAACGTGGCATCACTTTTCAGTGATCTACTCCATTCACATGCCTTCCTTTTCTGAACTCTTTAACGCACATTATATACATTTATTCAGATTTCTAAAATATACTTAGAGATGAGATGACCACCTTGTGCTCCAAGTGCTTAGCCTGTAAACCTCATCACAATAATTCAAAAAAGACTAACCATAAACAATACCCTAAGAAAAAAGGTAAGGATGGGATGGTGGTGTAAGAAGAGAGGGCTTTTCAGCAAGCAGGGCTCTGGAAAACCAGTGTTTTAGCAATGTGTCCTAGAACTGAGGGCCTCTCACAGGAGATGTCCTGTCGTCTCATCGACATTGTGGAAACTCAAGCTTCGAGGCCGCTGCTGATATTGCTTGTGGGAGTGTAACACAGGAAATTATATATTTCTAAATAAAGATGAGAACATAAATGATGCTCTAATATTTGAAATAAGCTATGAATCTCTCTCTGATGTATTGTTTACCTTGGAATATACAATAGGTGTATTGGCTGCACAGAATTCAACAGGTACATCCACAACAGAAAACTTTTGCCTCCGAGTGGAATTATGGCAGAGGTATATTTGAGATGGATTTTACATGGAGAAGCCACCCACATTTCAGTGTGGAAGCATGCGCTTTACTTGTTAAGTAGTGATAAGGGGAGGACGTAGGATTCCACAGCCAGTTGGTTTTATTGAACAATATAAAGAACATTGCCATAAGACAGCTTGTTAATGTTATCATGTGTGGCTCTATGAATTCATTGAGAGTGGTTGTAAGTATTTTTTGTGTTGTGATAGCACTTGGAAGCACTAATGTGCTAGATACTGCACAAATACATATTAAGAAGATGGTGCCTGCCTCTCAGAATTTAGAACCCAAGTAAAAACTAAGAGGACAGGTGGCTACAACCACACAACAAGTGGAGCACAAGCCAGCGATGATGATACTGATGGATAATGATTATCAGTGTGATAAGCAATAGCCACAGGATAGTAGTTGCTTAACTGTTGCAAAGAGTTTTTTGGGAATCAAGATGGAGGTAAGTGTAAGGAAGGATTTGAAAGAAGAAAATTAGGAGCTTTGCCTAATGGGGAGCTACTTCCAACCATAATGGCAAATGGGCAATGAAAGCTGCACTATTGGCAGACTGGATGCAGGAATTGACAATTCAGTAGGATGTGAGAGATGACAGAAAGATGGAAATAGACCACAAAGAGCCTTAAACTACTGGGATTCACTTTTATACTTGATGCTGTGGAAAACAGGGAGCCAGTCGTTGAAATGAAGTGATAAAGGGACAAGAAGAGATTTGTCAGAGTTGGAGAGCAGAGACTGCAGTAGCCAAGATACAAGATGTTGAGGGCATGTCAGAAAGTTTTAGCTATGTAGCTGGAGTTCAATGATCAGCTCTTAGAGGATATGTGAAGGAAAAAGCAGCAAGATAAACACAGACTAAATTCTATGGTGTTACACCAAATGATGCCAATAGATGATATGGTGCTTCTCTACATAGAGTTGGCTCTTGGTGCTACACGAAAGCACAGGTTTTTGGCAACAATATATTAGACATGTTCATTTATTGAAAAGATCCTATATCTATATCCATTCCCATAATTTTCATTTATGTTTTAAGATTGTTTTGATGGTAACATTTCTTGGCTGGCATGTTTCCACTGAAGTGCAAACTAGAAAATATAAGCTGGGTAAATAAATATTGCTTGTTAATAAACACAGGAATGTAAAGATCAATTTGTGTCCCCTGTCCTGAGGTTGTAGCATTTATTCTAGGTGTATGGTGTTGTCAGCTACTGTATATACTTCTATTTAAGTGGGATGAGCACAATTAAAAACAAATATTTACTAGACAATTAAAGAGCTTGTTTTCAATTTTAAGGCCTTCAGGAGACAAATAATTTAATAAATACAAGCCTTTTCAGGTGCTTTGTCAGTTTAAACAATAAATATTGACTTACTGTAGTCTATTTTTCTGTTTATTACAGGAACTAAAATGATGCAAATGCTTCTCCTTTGTACAAATTGCTCTTGAACATGATCATTAAGCAGTAGGCACATCTATCTTTACAGAATAGTTATTCCGTTTAGCCTGATCTCTATGTCACAGACTTCTGATAATACACAAAAAATCATAAATATCCTCTTCTGCTAAATAAAGAATTTACAGACTGCATCTATTTTTCAATTCCTCAAAATTAGGATGGATATAAGTCTTTGAAAATTTTAAATTTCCTTTGCACCAGGCCCTTGCCTGAATCAGTGCAAGGTGGGCTCGGCCAAGGGCAACTTCCAGTAATGTGACCAGAAGCTGCACCAGCGCCACCACCCCTGGGGATGGGGAGAGCCATAACTCCCAGGCTGGTAGTGACATAAACTTTGTTGCTGCAGCCACAGGGCTAACCAGCAGCCAGTGACTGTGAGAAGAGCATAGGCTTGGCACCGGTGCCTCTGCCCCGCTCACAGCCACCAGTTGCTGGGCAGCCCCACAGTGGCGACGAAGCTCGTGCCATTGCCATGAGCTAAAGTGGATGGGTCTCAGGGCCAAGTGGGTGGGTCATCGCCTACCCATGTACACACTCCTGGCCTGAACAAAGAGATTCCCTGCTAACATAATTCATTGTAACTTTAATATGAACCTTTCAGATGTCTTTTTTTTTAAGTTCCAGTCCTTCAGTTGAATGAGATTTTCCATAAATACAGGGCGTCTGCTTGCAGACCCCTGTTATCAAATGCTGTGTTATAACAGTACCATTCATGCTGCAATATACTTTAGGTTTGTGCTGACTTCAGGTGGGAAGGCTAAAAAAGGGTATTTGATGGCAGATATGCCATCCTTGAAATGGTAAAAGCCTTTTTTCCCTGGAGGCAGGGAGGAGGTGATTGCAGCTTAGAGAGGAACACTTGAAGTTATTCAAAGGCTGCTTCAGGACTATTAAAACCCCACTCCTGGTAAAGGGAAGGGGGGGGGGGTGAGACACAAGCCACCAAAGGCTCACGGGAGTAGGAGGAAAGACTTCCCCAAAACAGGAGGAGAGTGCTCCTTCCCAGGAGGAGAGCAGCAAAGGAAACTCAGGCACCAGCCTAAGGGAAGAACCTGAGGCCTCTCTGAGCCCAGCACACCACCACCACAGCTTCAACCCTGGTGGAGAAGCCAGAAACATGTACTACCTGTGGTCTGGGCCTCACAGACTTACCGACTCCCCCATCCATGGGGCAGAAGGGTGCTACCAGCCTGGACCAAGGCCTACCTGGAACATTGTGGCCAAGAGACAATGAGGGTGGAAATAGTAAAAAAATTTGTCCAAAGTGGGGCAGATTTACTCCCCTCCAGGTGTGTCCCACCAGGGGAGATGACTGTTACCAGGCAAAGCTGAGATGGGACTTTACTACAGGTCATAACACTTTCCATTAAAATCTTTGTCAGCCAAGATGATTATCTGTTTGTAGTAATATAACATCTAGGAGCTTCAAACCAGGATCAGTCCCCTGTAGTGCTACCTAGGTGCCACATGTACATGTAACAGAGAGAGAGCCTCTGCTGCAGAGACCTCAAAATCTAAATGACAGACCAGAAACACTAAGAGGATGAAACAAACAGAAAGGAGTTAAAGTGAAATCCTGTCTTCAATGAAGTCAGTGTTGAAACACTTACCAACTTCCATGGGGCCAGGATTTCACCTGTAGTGGATTGGTAGTCAAAAGTGAAGTAAATTAATCAGCCAATTTTTAAGTTATAAGTGTGGAAGAAAAACATTTTGTTGTTTTCAGCTTTTTTTATTTCTATAATAAAGAAAAGAAAAAAAAAGAAATTTTTGGGAAAAAAATCTAAGTGAAGTTTAGAAAAGAATCAAAGGGGTAGTCTTGTTAGCCTAGTTCAGTGGGTCTCAATCTTTTGTGAGTTGCGACATGCTTGGCAGCATATTGCAAATCTACAGGACACACTAGCCCACTGCTTCCAGGCTAAATTCAGCCATCTCCCGAGCTCTCCATGACTCACTTACCACTGTGTGGTGACACAGTAATGTGTACTGACCCAATAGTTGAGGAACACTGGTCTTGTTCAGCTAAACAAACAAGGACTCTGGTGGCTAGAGCCCTGCATGGATACAAATCTGTAGATCTGTACCTGATCTGCATCTGCAAGAAATGGTCCACGGATATCCATGTTGTATCCATGGATGTGGATAGAACGTGGACATCAGTTGACGACCGCATATTAGCAGGGCTACAGCCATAGCCACAGCAGCCCCCACTCCCAGCAGGAGAATAGGGCCACAGCCGCTGCAGCATGTGGCTCTGGCTCATTGCACTTGCCCGGGAGCTGCTGCATCCCCATTCCCCTGCTGGGAGCAAAGGCTCCTGTAGCTATGGCCCCCTGCCCTGGGGGGACTCTGGTCTCTAGCAGGAGAGCAGTGTGGGTCAGATTCTGACCCCCTGACGGTGATATTCTGCCTGCAGTGTGCTGCCTCAGAGTGGCAGTGTGCAGGGGGTCCCCCCAAATTTTTTTAACTTAAAGGGGTCCCCAGCCTTATAAAGGTTGGGAGCCAATGATCTGGACCCATGGTAGGGATGCTCTTGAAGATTGCCACAGAGATTTCAAAAACTTTCACACCATGATCAACCTTAGCCTGGAACACTCCACACGGGAGATCCACTTTCTGGACACTGCAGTACAAATTAGTGAAGGACACACACACCCCACCCTATACCAAAAAACTACAGACTGCTACAGCTACCTACATCCCTCAGGCTTCCATGCAGGACATATTACTTGATCCATTGTCTACAGCCAAGCCCTAAGATATAACCACATTTGCTCTGATCCCTCAGACTGAGACAGGCACCTTCAGGATCTCTAGCAACCATTCTTAAAACTACAGTACCCACCCAGAGTAGTGAACAAACAGATTGACAGAGCCAGGCAGATATGGGAAGTCAACTACTACAGGAGAAGCCCAAGAAAGAAAACAGAACACCACTTGTCACACCTACAATCAATGTTCCCTCTAAGTTGTGCGGGTGCGCAGCTGCGCAGCCCACAGCAGCTGCCCAGCGCAGGGAAGGCTGCTGGCCATGCAGGGCTGGCAGCCAGAGTCGCAGCTCAGAGCTCCCCTGGAGCAGGGAGTTATTAAAACTCCTGCCCAGGTAAGCTGTAACGGAGCATGCCCAGAATGTCTGAGCATGCTCCGTTAGTGCTTCTCTGACCCCAGGAGCTGTGGCCGGGCCATGCCACTCCAGCGGCAGGGTAGGATTGTGGGGAGGGGTCGAGCAGGCTGGGGGGTTCCAAGGGGAGTGGGCCCGCAGGGAGGTGGCTGGCGGGAGCAGGCCTGCGGGGGGAGGCAGGATCAGGCCCGTGTGGGGGGCACTGTGCAGTGAGCAACGTGAGTTGCTCAGCGGCCTGAGGCTCTTAGAGGGAACATCGCCTACAATCCCCAAGTTGGACTTCTTTAGTACATTATCAAGGACCCGCAGCCTATTCTACAAGATGATCCCTCACTCTCCCAAACCTTGGGAGGCAAACCTCTCCTTGCTTACAGAAAGCTCCCCAACCTTAAACAGATACTTACCAGCCATTACAGATGTAACACCTGAAACATTAAAGCAGGCTTATATCCCTGCAACAAACCACATTGCCAACTTCCCCACATATCTGCACAAAAGACACCATCCCAGGACCTAATCAAACCAGTCACCCCATCAAGGGCTTATTCACTTGCTCATCCATCAATGTGATTTATGCCATTATATGCCAGAAATGCCGCCCCCCACACACCTTACACACTGACCAAACAGGACATCCTCTGTGCAAAAGAATAAATGGACACAAATCTGACATCAGAAATAACATTAAAAAACCAATAAGGGGACATTTCAATCTCCTAAGAATTCCATTAATGTTCTGTTAATAGTCATGCTTACACAAATGGATTACAAATCAAAGTTTCAAAGAGAAACAGCAGAATTGGAATTTACATGCAGGTCTGCCACTGTCGACTTAGGGTTGAATAGAGACTATAGTTTTTTTTTCCCCCCCTGTTACAGCAGGTAATTTTGGTTTCCTACCTCTCTCCTATATGCTGTTCTTCATTGTTTAAATCTTAAAAACTGCACTGGTTTGTTGTTACACTGTTTCTTGATCCTATGACCTTATACTTCCCTGCATTTATTTTCCACCCATTCTATAAGTTCCCCTATCTTCAAAGATCTGATGAAGTGAGATTTTCTCCAGTGGAAGCTCATGTGAAAAATAAATGTGTTAGTCTTTAAAAATGCACCAGAAATCTTGGTTTCTTTTAGAGAAGTAGTATTCCTGGAGGACCAGAGAAAGCATTCTGGGATAATAGCTGTTGCATTATTGAGGGCAGATGGCATTAGGTTCAGCTCCATTTTCCTGTGTCAAAACTTTCCATTTCTGTTTAAGTATAAAATTGTGCAGGTGACTTCAGCAAGTAGAGATGCCGAATAGTAACGCCAGAACAATTACTAAAATTTTGGTTCCTCTGTAATCAGCTTGAAGAACTGTACCATCCTTTATATATTTAGAAAAAGTGGAAACTTGGACCTCTTTCCTACAGTCAGGGTATATCAACATTGCTGGTGCTGTTCCCATGGTGCGGGATCAATTCTGTGGGATCAATTGAGTGGACAGTGAAGACCTGCTTAGTCGATCCCAGAAGTGCTCACCCGTCAATGCCATAGATCCACTGCTGCCGAAAGCATAAGGTAGCATTGACCAGAGGGCATTTCTCATCAGCACAGTGCTGTGGAGATGTGACGATAAATGAAAGTTAGTTAGCTGATGGTGTAGACCAAGCATCAGATCCCCAAATAGGGCGCCTGCATTGACACAGGGACCATCTGACATCAGAGGGGTTTTATATGGGTGCAAGGGCCTGTTCTAATGGAATCGGTTACTAGATCGTGGCCTAAATGAGTGTGGCCCAGAAAGTGGTAGACCCTCTTAACTCTATTGACTTACGGTGCTACTGAAAATGCTCAGCACCCTGTAAAATCACGTCCTAATGAGGAAAGATAGAAGATTAATTATACTGAAGGTGAATATTTAGTTGTTTTATTTAATGCATAGAAAAAATAAACCAGCATATTATGCCTGTAGCCTATTTATCTATATTGCTGCTTGTCTTTCCAAACCGCTTTACGATTATTTTTTTCTGTCTGTAATGATTTCTATGATGCATGAATTATATGTACCCAATGATGGATTGAGTAGAAATAAGACAAATGCATTGTTTGTATTCATGCTATCTTTTTCTTTATAGAAAATCTGCACAAGGGTTTTATTGTACTAATGTGGAGGCAAAGGTGCTTACTTGATGGATCTTTTGAAAGTGCTTATAAACATAGTATGCACAAAAATACAGGTGTGAAAAAGAACATTATTATGTCTGTAAAATCAAGCCACTCAAAAGTTAGGAAAAGCCAGAATTAAAGCTGCCTGTGCAGATAGAATCTTCAGGGAATTTAGCTGCAAATCTCTAGAACATTTCTACAGGTCATATGTGAACTTTTTCAAAGTCATGTCTTAACTAAAGTTTGACTGACTTTTGTGAGAAAGAACAAAAGGCATATATCCCCATGCCAAATGTTAAATAGCTACTTCTGATCATGTGTGTATGTGTGTGTGTGTTCGTTCTCTCCCCCCCCCCCCCCAGCCCAAATTCAACTAAAGGCATTCACATGACATGGAAAAGTTCAGTCTGCAGGGTTAAAGTTTGACAAAAGTACAAGAAATGAAGGCAGTGTTTTGCATTACAAAGCATCATGCAAGTCCCCAGAATGCCAGTTCTAAACTGGTCTATCATGTATTCAAAAGAGCCTTAGCATTCTAGGGGGTAAATAACATGCTGCTGCAAAATGTATTTATCTGTGCAAATTTAGGCACAGTCAATGAGTCTGTTGTGGGGAACACAGCCTTTTTATGCTCAGGGGCTCATGGCAATTTTTTTCTGAAATAGGCACAGGATGACAGCAGTGAACTGACTACTGGAAACTTTTAAAGGAATGCTCCTGACTAACTCTTGTGACAATGAGTGTTAAGGTAAGACCCTGAGAGAAGGCCCTCCATGGGGACCAGTTAGGACACAAAGGAAGGTTATGACTTCTTCTTTTCCTTTCTTGGAGAAAGATGGAAATACCTCTCCTGGGTAGAATTTGAGTTGCATAGGCAGTGTGTGAGTCTCCCCGTTTGAGGAAGCTTATGCTCAAGTGCTGGAAGCTTCCTAGAAATGGGGAAGAGCCCACACATTGCCCAGACTGTAGCTTTGCCCCTGAGGCACCTCTCTTGCTATTATTCTTCACACATGGCTTCTCCACCTCTACCCACTGTGCTCCAGCCTCCTTCCTGAAGGCCAGCACCCCACCGGCTACTGTCTGTCTCCTTTACTGAGGCCTGCCCTGCCCACTGCAAACTAATCTCTGCCTCCTCCCCTGAATCTCCCCCATTCACAGCTTGTTTCTCTCTGGCTCTTCTCCTGAGATCCACCTACTCACTCCTCTCTGCAGAGAAAAGGAACAAGTGTGTGTATGAGGGGGGTGTTAGGTGGAAGAGATGGAGTAAAGGCAGGGCCTCTGTGGAAGAGTGTGAACAGGGGTGGAGCCTTGAGGCAGAGCCTGGGTTCTGGTGCCCCCGCCTACACTTTTGGGAGTACCACTCCCAAGGCTCCAAAGGAGGCAGGTTGGTGCATCTCCAAAGGGAGATGATCCATGTGGCATTTGTCCTCCTGTATGGGCAGTCTTTTTTGGGGAGACTTACTCTGCCTCAGTGGGTATGTCCACACACACTCCTTATTTCGAAACAACAGAGGTTGTTTC